>QYTT01090090.1:5208-19901 GCA_006980735.1 Dasypogon diadema
AACTTTTTGTTCATCACCTGATGGTACCTAAACTATTCATTCTACGGCAAAATTATCTTCTAAACAATTAAAGCCCGGTTCTTTGCCTTTCTGATGATATAAAATTTAATATGCCTTGCCTAACAAAATTACATAAAATTTTCACTTCAAACGAAACTCTAACCATTTTTCGCTTATATACCAGCGGCAGCCAGCAGAAAGCGAGTCAGAGCTCACGGTCCGTTGTGAGTGCAATTACAAGAAAAATTGTTAGAGTTTAGTTCGAATGCGAAAATGTGTATAATAATGACTTATATGCCATAATTATTTTTACATCAATAGAAAGCAGATATATTAGACTTAAAATTCCTGGAAGACTATTTTTAAGTAGGAAGGATAGTTGCAGAGTTACGCCAGTTTCAACTGAAAAAATTTCTGTTCTCCCGTAAGAATCAATGCAATTTGATCTGAATTTAGGGCCTACACCTCCTTGTAGTTGTGTGCGTTATTTTCTCTAGTTCACGGCTTGTAAGAGTATCCCGGGGGTTTTGAAAATGTCCCTTTTAGGGATCTCAACACTTATTTATACTCTGCTGTCAAACTCTTCTAATTAGGCTTGAATCACAGCGGATTATGAAGGTTTTTTATACAGCGGTCTCTTTCAAAAAGGACTAACGACGTGTCGAAATGCGTGAGGTCAAATATCGGCATAAGGTTTTTGCTATCGTCTCTAACACGTTATTGGTCGACACGTCGGCATCGAAATACGAGAACTGGGCCAAGGTTTCTTCTTATGTTAATGTATGCTTTCCTGTTATATGTTCGACCTCCCACCTGGACAAGGAGGTGCTAATAATTGATCTGAACTTGAATAGAACATCTAATTCTCTTAGCTAGGAGCTTCCCTACCAGTGGTTTGGCACGGCTACTTTGATTCGAACAACTTTTCTATGGGATATAAATTAGACTACTTTTTAACACTTTGGCTACTTTAAAACGGGTTTGGTTTTAAAATTTTTCTAGGCGGAACTTGCCTGAGTGGAAATTCCTGTCAAACTCCTACGCCATCCGATTACATTTCTTACACTGTGATGAACAACAAGATACGTGCCTATTTCGCTAGAATTACCTTCACAACATGCTTGAAATTTGTTACCAGAGACGAATTAGGGGTGTCTTATCATCGATAGGGTACTTTAAAAACAACAACACGGAAACATGGATATATAAAAATGGGTCTAAGTGTGGGTGGGTTCTTATCCCTATCACAAGGAATGCCCATAAGACTCTGGCATTAGTTCAAGTGCAGTTGATAGCTGTTGACTGCATCGAAAAGCTGTTTGCCGGTCGACTGGATCATTGCGCATAAAGCATCGCTGCGTTGCTTGGCGACCGCTTCTCGAATGACCACCTGAAAAATGTTTGCTTCATCAATGCCATCTTGGGAATGAAATTGTCCATCCGCTGAAGGTTGCTGGTGCTGCCTGCACTCCTTCTCGTCCATATAGTCAGGGTTGATTTCCTGCTCTGGGATGCAAGAAACAAATTCCTCCAGCGACTTGTCCTGTAGTAAGCTGCGTAAAATATCTGCAGGGATTTGGGAAATAATGAGAAAATATAGCGTACAGATTGGGTGTTCCACGGCATGTGCTCACCTTTGATCACCTTATCGTACAGCAGAATGCACTTCTCGTCACTGCCTAGAATTTCCCTCTTCTTTTTCACAATCCTCTTGAAAAGAACCTGCCACTGACTGGTAGTCGTCAAACGGGACTGCGAACGAAGCGAATCAAGAAATCGCTTGAAAAGGTCTCCGAGAAACCAACTTACCTGTGCGTACGGAAGGAGGTATTCTGGGTTGACGTGGATCAGGAACTCGACGCCCTCTGGTTTCGGCAGGAGGATCGTTATCAAACTATCAATTCCGATGACATTAGGATTGGATTGGGTGAACGCAATGAAGTCGTCGATGAAAGAGCTGTCCAGTCTTCCGCTACTGAGTAAGGCCTGCAGCTTAATGACCACAACGTTAACTTCCTTGTCCCAATCGTCGAAGTAGTAAACGTTGTCAGAGTCCAGTCTAAAGCTCGTCTCGTCGAACGGTGGCATTTTGTTCAGATATGGTTCCCGCCTTTCGAAGAAAACAATCGGTCGCCGGAATGGTGTGTTTTGGAAGTTGTCGGGATCACAGCCGTCGTAGTTTGGAATGACGTTAACATATTCTGCCTGAAAGTTATTCACCTTCCGGTCGAGTTTGGAATGCACCGATTTGATGGTCTTAATGTTACGTGCCATGTAGTCAATGAATGCCAATCGATAGCCAACAACATCGGGCGGAACACCGCTTTCGGCATCATGTTCAACGGCACTCATATCCCCGGAATGCTGCTTAAGAAGTCCCAAGTACATACGAAAAAGCACTTTCAAACCTTCGAATTCTGGATCCTCGTAGTTGGAATCGACCGTCGTTGAAGTTGTCTGCGAGTCCTCAGAAAACCTTGAGTTATTTTGGTTGAATGGAGCTGCTCCATAGATCCAATTCGGAGCCAGGAATTTAATGTTATCATGGGAGTTTTCATGTGCCAATGTCGACTGGGAATGAGTTAACATCGGGTCCGAGTTCTGCGTTGATAGGTCGGACACCTTCGCTGAGGTCCGAAAAATGTTGTAGAGGTCGTAAAAGTACGCCTGAAGGATAATTTCAAGTATTTTCTGAGATATGCGGTAACCCTTGTGGCCCAGATAGACTGCGAAATAGTTCATGAACAACTTCAGAATGAAATCCAAGTCGATGTGCTGCGCAACAATGAGCAAGTGGATGAAAACATCAGAAAGGCCCTCAATTACAGACGGCTTCTCGCTAACGAACAGAACGTTCTCCGTCAGATCAGAAAAGGAAGCACGGCGATAGTTATCGGGGTGGTAACTGTCGAACACCAGCAACCAATGGTCCTTAAGTGTTTGGAACAGTTCCTTCCTCGTCATTGTCTCCAAAATACACAGGGCCTGCTTTACTTGGCTTTTCCGGCACAGGCAAAGAATTAAGCAGAGCTTGTCGTCCGGTTGCCTACAACAAAAGGTAAGTACGTTTTTTGGACGATGAACAGATGATGCACAGATCTTACAAATCCTCTGCCTTTCGAGTGAACCAGTCAATCAGCTGATCGTACAGAATTTCGCGGAAAACAGGTGAGACAAGCCCGATAGAAGCCACTTCTGAAGGTGCGTACTTTTGGAACAGATTCAAGAATTCCTCTGCAATTGTGTGCTCATGGGTGGTGGCATCCAGTAAGGGAGACACAGAGTTTGTCAAGTATTCCGAGTCACTCTTACTCATGGCGGTGCTCGACAGGAGCAGTTTCAGTGTATAGATAAGTCCAAGGAATTGATCGGGCTTAGCATTTGGCGCTTTTAAATTGCAGTACTTCTGATATACAGTCCAGGCTGGTTGTTTGCACATCAAGTAATATGCCACGGCCTGGGAGTAGGTTTCCTTCCGGTCCGATCTAAAGAGAAAGAGTAGAAATGCAATCACCATCCTTAAGAGTGGAAGTTGCGCACTCACTGAATAGTGAAGTCCGCCAGAAGCTGGCACGTCTCCAAATAGATTTTCTCCAGGTCTTGAGTAACATACTTCGTGTCAGTTTTATCCATCCGTAATTCTCGCGCTAGCCTAGCAATAACGTGTGCTTCCTCTAACAGTTCGAAATAGACGTCTGGACTGGAAGGATTGTAGAGATTTGCCAGATTGAGAATATCCACAACAAGGGTCTCAGGCTTTGGCAACTGTAAATCGTAAATTGTCCACTCAGGCTCGAACTGCTCTTGGTTCTTTTTCTGATTACGTAAAAAAGTGTTTCGCTCCTTGTCGGTGGACACTAAAATAAGTTTCTTGTGAGATGCTACGATATATTTGACCCCGAAGAATCCACATATTCCCATTACACAAATGGGCACATCCACTAGGGGACTTGTCTACGGGAAAACTATGAAATCGACCGAAAGGTAACTGGAACAGAATTGCCAATGCCTACCTCACTTGGATAGGGTTCGCTCATCATCGGATATTCAAAGTAACTAGAGAACAATTTATGTCCGATCCTAGAAGAGAATGTCTCTATCCCCGATTCAGTCACAGCGTGAATCACGAAACTGTCGATAATGACATCGATGACGGGAGCCGTGAATGGATACTGGGCCAGACATTTCATGTTCTCGGTGTACCACTTCCCTGCAATCAGCACTAAGCCTAATTGGAACTACTATGCAGGTGACTCTTACCTTGATTGGTAAACTGGTACAAGTAGCCGTCGGAAACTGTGGTGACGAACAGGGAGAATCCTATGCAGCACGCATTGAGTGATGATTTCATGATATGACAATAGGGGCCTCTATCCGCTGCATCGTCATGATCCTTCCGATGGTAAATCGGCCGTAGAGCCAGGCACCGGAATTCGTCGTGTATCTGCCTAGTTCGGCCTTTGCTTTGGAACAGTCGCAACTGAACCAGCGATCTCAGGGAATAGTACAGTTTGTCGCTTGGCTGAAGGTATATAAATTCTAAGGAAAGAGAGCAGATGGTGCACCTAACCACTTACGACACTTATTACATCCGGATAGTTCAAGTCGATCTTCACATCGTTCACCACCACAGGTTTCTCCTCAGAGAAACCAGACCGCCAATCCCCGGTATTGTCCCAGTTCGAACAGAGCTCAGATTGCAGATCTACGCCATTCACCTGATTGCATTTCTTGGCCACTTCAAAATCGATGGGCTGGTTGGACCGATTGTGGGGAATGTTTATGGAGCTATCTGAAAGTCGCCCATGTCCAAAATGAATAAATTCACACACAGATTGAAGAAAGATATTTACCCGTCGTTATGCTGTTACTTGTGGACCCATCTTCAGTGTTTGTTTCACTTAGGTCAACTATCTTGAAGGCGATCGCTGTAGTTTCGTTCAAACAGGCGACTACATGTTCGGAAATACTCAACTTCAGGGGACTAAACTCCAGCTTGATGTGGAAGGGGAACTCAAAGAAGTCAATGAAGGAAAATTTGTGCGTCTCATTGGAACGCAATCGCATTTCGTAGAAATGAAGGATCTGACCGCAACTGATGGCGATGGTTCCTGATGACTTTGAGGTAAATGAACGTCGGATCAGGTTTGTTAAAAAATGGGGCTGGTGTTAAGTGGTGTTACTATCTACTCACCTGACAGCAGGCAATTAAATTCGGAGTCCTAGGATAAATTGGAATCTCTATGACTTCAATGCAAGCGGAGGAAGAACTTTTTGGAGTAACCTTGGACGCTATTCTTGCTCTCATCGGTGTAGCAAAGCAATTTTCACTTTGAACTATATCGAAATTGGTATATACGCGCACAAAACGGAGCCCTACTTCGTCATTTTGATCATATTTTGATTCTAATGTGACCAAGAAGTTGCCTATGAGAGAGAATAGGTTGAGGAGGTTGAAAATTGATACGAATTTGAGTCGCTCTACCATTTGAACAGTACGCGATCTGTTCAACTTGATCTACAGTTGGAAAAGCCGTTTTTCCTGGACATTGATTCTCACTGTAGTCAGCAAACGACCTAGTCTCGGTTGCATTCCTCTCGCGTAGGGTGAGTATCTCAATCAGATGATTTCGATGGGCAATTGCCAACCGATTGGATCCCACCAGGCATGTGGCCGTAATTTCACCACTGGTAGAATAGATGTTCTGCTCCTGGAAATGGTATGCTGATATCACTTTCACCATCCTTTGGCCGATAGAATCCTGCAATAACACAGCACACAACTATGAAATGCCCCAGGCAATGGTGAGCGAGCACTAACAATGTCAGTTAATTGCACTATTATTACAAACGTCTTCTTTAACCGTCATCAAACTTCGCTCTTATCCGACCTGGAATAGAAACTGGGACATCGAGTTGATGTCATTTGAATAGAGACATGCAACACACCCAGGTGTCTGCCTTTAAAAAAAAACTATCAAGAGAAATTATGTCATCCCTGTCGTGTTCAAAACAAATTCCAGGACACTTCGCATTACGGTGTGGGCTATTTAAAGCGATTCTGTCTTCCTTCGAATGCAAATCACCAAAACACACCCTTTTTTATTTATGAGTCCCTGAATAATGTCCCGTTGGCACGATACCTAAAAACATATCCAAGATACATTTCGAAATCGGAAATGAATGCACTTTAACACAGTTCCTGCGGCTAATCTCACTGATGAAGCCACCGACCTCTATAAATATATTTCACTTAAGTTAAAACCGACATTTTCGAGCCTTAGCACACAAAACAAAGCGGACAAGCTTTTTCTCCTAGTTTAGAAAAGCGCTTGCATTATTTTGGATTTGGTTTACAGACTACAAAGTTAGCCAGGCTTTATTTTGACATATAAGTCGTGACGTCACTCTGGATAAATTGAGCTTGAGGGCCAAATACAAGGTCTGTTTAATGAGGCAAACTGGATTTTTCCAGGAGACCTCGGTCCACATTCTGTGTTCAATAACGCTTCGAAATGGATTGAAATGGACCGAAGTGTCCCAAGAATGTGTTCATTGACGGCTGCCAGATTTAGTCTCGGTCAGTCTCGGTCAACTTTTCCTGCCCAAGCTCTAGACTTAAGGCAAACTCAGGAGAAGTGTCATTCGTGGAAGTGACAGCCCAAGTTGTCCAGATGCGCTTGATGGGCTTTGACAGTTTTCCTGAGATTGAACGAAGTTTTCTCGGTTAATCTGGGGCAGTGTCTCATTAAACAGACCTACAAATGTTCGCCGCAAGCAGCAGGCAGCATACCGCAAGCTAAAGTTATGGAATCCTCTTAAAGCTATCCAAATGCAGGCAGCATGAAGCTGGCTTCAAAAAAGCTGAAGCTGAGGTTAGGCAAATTTCTAATTTTGCTGCTGCGGTCGCAGTTGTGAGAACTTTGCAGAATAATAATTATTATTATTTCCTCTTTGGTTTGGTGTACAGAAAGTGAAGCGGCTGAAAGAGATTACAACGATGGAAGAGAAAATTATAAATTTATGATGGAGAATCCTTTTATGTACGACGTAAATAATATAAATTACAAGAAAATTAAGCCAAAATAAGCTTCTGAAAGTTCTTCTAAGTTGGCAGAATGTGTATGAAGCTTGCAGCTTGCGGCGTTCATTTGGTTTTACCCGGCAGCATGCGGCTGACAGCCAGCTTCATGCAGCTTGCGGCGTGCATTTGGATTTGGGCCTCAATTTATTCAGCTCAGGATTCCGACATAAGTTCGATCGTCGATAGTGTTGCATCGAATTACATATGGCCCTATTATTGAATCCGTCGGATCGGACAGTTGCGGGTCCCCTATATTTCTTGTCCCCAGATACATTTTAAAATGGTATCAAATTAGTGTACTTACCCTGACTCACCTTCAACAAGATTTCCAAGCGAGAAAGATTAAACTTAAAACTCGATTCCATCTCCACCGGTATTATAACTGTTTAATGAGGCAGGACGGATAAGTCCGGACAACTTTGTGTACAATGAAGCCAGGGAAGTTATGAAATTGTTTGGAAAGAGTTCTGATAGTTATCATTAAGTTGCACAAAGTTGTCCGGACTAATCTGGGCATGGTTTCGTTAAGCAGAGGCCAGATTATGAGCCTAATCAACGTACCCATTCCGTACAGAAAGTCCCCAATTCCTTGTTTTTGTTGTTGCTTTACCAATTTAACAATTTGTTTTAAATATTTGAGTTCACATTACAAACCATAGTTTTGTTTACTTAGTAACAATTTAATCCAAGAAAAAATGCCGCCATGGGTTTTTTATGAAACCACGCGGTCTGCAGTGTTACGTACAAATTTTAATTGCAATTTTGAACTTGATCCAGCTCAGCATTCGGCATAAGTTCAATCGACGATACAACTAAATCGAATTACATAACTTGGCCCAGAATTCCGACATAAGTTCAATCGACGAAGGAGTCACGCAGTTTCGACGATTTACATTTTTTAGTCAGATTCCATCAAATATTTAACTACAAAACGGAACTGAGGAGCAGGAGGGTTAGGAGGAAAAGAAAGTACAATCATCACCATATGTTTTACAATTTTTTTTCATTTTTCTCTAATGTTACATACGTTTTTCTGTTTTTTTTCTCTTTATTTTTGGATAAAATTCATCGATCAACTGGTTTTTCACATGTATATATATTAAATATATATATATATATAAAAGAAAAAGTCGAGGAGACAAAGTGTCTCCTCCCCGAAAATTGTTTCCTGAATATTTGTCTCAAGTTAATGAACAAGGGAAGGATATGGGGGAGCGAAAAGAATAATTTGTGTTTTCTTATGTAAAATTTTCGTAACAAAACTGCATCCAAGGAACAGAACAGAAAAAAAAAAAAAAAAAAAAAAAAGGCGGGGGAATTATATAATGTATTCGTGTAAGGGTGCATAGTTCTCCCCAGTTTCAATGCAATCCACACAAATATTGGCTTTCATAAATTCATGATTACGCATTTTTTAGCTGACCAAACAAACCGCGAAAATCGCTATCAATCGAATCGAATCAAAGAAAAATTTGAAATAGTGAAATCATGAATTTATATTACAAAAACCCTATTTTACCACGTCGAAAGAAAAGAGACATATGCACTACTCCACGTTTTTGAGATATCCTTACATACGTTTCAAACTTTCACTAAACACCTAAAAAAATCTAACTTTTGTTTCCTCCCTTAAGATAGTGACAAATTTTAACAGTGTGAGCTTAAGTAATATTTTTTCCTTGTTCTTGTTTAGTTACTTTTCAGTTTTGTTTTCAATAAAAGTATTACCTCAGAAAGTGACTTTAAAGACTACAAAAGCCAAACACACCCTCACCTCTGCCGCCGCCGCCGCCGCTGTCGCTACTAATGTTTACTTAAGGAGGCAAAAGCATAGAGCGTATGTTGCTTCCTTTCTCTTCCTTCATTTTTTTTGTTTACACAACACACACAAAAATTGCAAATTTCTTAAAAAGATCGAAGTAAAAAAAAATCGAGATGAGAAACTTAAGCTTAAAATTGCGTTTTTTGTTTTTGTTACAGTCCTTGCATTCCTTGCCTCTTCTAAATGAAAAAATTATGGTCTAATTTCAATACAACTCTTTTTGATATTTCTTGCAGACATTTTTAGAAGTGTTTACTTTTATTTGTTCTAGTGGGGGTGTTTAGGCAGAACTCTCAGTTGTTGTATTTTGAACAGGTTGACCAGCATCCTAAAATGGCAACGAAAACAGAATTATCACCGTAGGTAAAATATTCTAAACAAAATTATACTCTAATAGCATAAGAAAAAAAAAATTGTAGCGGGTATCGAGGATGATAGGTTCCACCCAATTAAAAGAGGTGGCACCGAAGGCTTAAACCCTCAACAATTTCTTCTACCTCTTCATTAAATTCCATGGCCTTCCAATTGAGAAGGAAAAGCCTGGCCAAAGTGAGAGGCTAAACATGAATCTTCACATTAAAACTATATGAAAATACTAACTAGGCATCGAGGAAGATAGGTTCCACCACTAAGCACAGTTATATATAGAAAAGAAAAACTTTCTTTAACAAAAATTTGTCCATCGTTCTTCTCTCTTGTCGCCGTCTCGTGAATCCCAGAGGTTCATTAATTCATTTAAAGCTTTAAATTGGACAAATAAATTCACTCGATTGATGAGTTTCGATCTGCTGTTGATTGGAATACCTAAAGCTGCGGAAACTTGTATTGGTGGCCATTTCTTCACTTTAACGCTTTAAATGAATGAATGAACCTCTGGGATCCACCAGAAGGCAACAACGGAACAATGAACAGATTTTTGCTAAGGAAAGTTCCTCTATACGACTTGTATGCTTAGTGGTTCCACCTAATTAATGAAAATGACGGATAAGACGTTCTCAATCTTTTTATTAAATCCTGAGGATTCCTTAGTCATATTAAAGGGGCCTACCCATATTTATATTCTAAAATTTCTCTCTAAGTAATGACAGAAATTCTCATGTAGTGGGCATCGAGGATGATAGGTTCCACTCAATTAAGGAAAGTGGCACCGAAGGCTTACGCCCTCAACAATTTTTTCTACCTCCTCATTACATTCCATGGCCTCCCAATTGAGAAAGAAAGACATGGCCAAAGTGAGGGGCTATAGATACAAAATTACAATTCCAAGCAAAAAAGACACTCTACCTCCCAACTATGGGTATGTATACTTTTGCTACAATTTGCCCAGAGATATAAATCCTTAAAATAATTTCAATTCCAATGCACACGACACATCATCCCTTACCTGCACTTGCTGCTGCTGTTGTTGGTCCCCGTCAGAACTATTAGAAGCACCTGCCGCGCCAGAGTTAGTCTTTCTACGGTTGCGGCGGAATCGAGGATTACGACGTGGTCCGGACCTAGACCCCATATTTCCGCCATCCTGCAAGTTGCCTACAATATTTTTCCGATTAATGTTAACCAATTATATCAAAGCTAAATCGCAAAGCACAAAATTACTCTTCCGGCAAAACATATATATTCCTTAAAGAGGATAATTACCATCTCGACTGCGTGGCCGACGTCCACCACCCCGGCCACCACGGAAATTACGACGAAAATAGCGTCTTGGCGGACCACCACGTGAGCGAGATTGTCCAGTACCACCACCAGAACGTCCTTCTTCAGTCGTCGAATCAATATTCTGGTCGATATCATTTCCAGCGTTTTGACTGCGTCTCGGGCGTCTACCTGCGCCACCAGGACCACCGCCACCATAGTAATTAAATCGTCCACGTCCACGGGGTCGATATCTTCTTTGTTGCGGACGTTGTTGCTGCTGCTGTTGTCCGTCACTTTGCCCACCATCGCCACCGTCACCGCCATCTTGACCGCCATCACTAACAGCACTACGGTTACCACCTCCTCCACCGCCTGTACGACGACGATTTCGCGGTAACCACGTGCGAAAACCACGGCGTTTGTCAGCCGCAAACTGACTACCCCTAACGGGTTCCCCGGCTGGTCCAGTAACATTGGCAGCCTCATTGCCCTTCTCACCAATTACTACATCAAATTCGACAATCTCTCCATCACCCACAGACCGCACAGCCTTTTTCGGGTTGTTCTTGATTATAGCCGTCTGATGAACAAAGACGTCCTCCTTGGTATCATTTCGGTTGATGAAACCGTAACCGCTCTTCACGTTAAACCACTTTACGGTACCAGTAACTTTAGTGGCTGTCGCACAGAAAAAAGCAAGAAAAATGGAAAAATCCAGTTAAAAACTAAAGGAAAATAGTGAGTAAAAAAAAAATACAGCATTCCCAACCCTCAACCATGTGCTAAAAACTCGGGCGTAAGATTAAAAATAAAACAAGATGGCGCCCACCATCGTAAAGTGTGGCCGGCACAAATTCCCATCCATGAGAATATATCCGCCATTACAAAGCAAAAATTCCCACACGATTTCGAAGTGTAGCTAATTGAAACTAATTGCATCGCTCTTAATCCATTACAAAACGAGAAATAAGCCCCAAAATGGCCACAATCTACAAAACCAAGTAAAAGAACATTTACAGAACTTACCGATGACTTGCTTCGCAGGTTGAGCCGCATTTTGCTGTTGTTCTTGCTGCTGCTGCTGATTTTGCGGCGGCTGTGGTACAGCAGGCGATTGTTGCAACTGCTGCTGTTCACATACCTTCTCTGAGTCGGCCATCGCCATGGTGTTATTTTGACTCACTTTTTATTACGAGTGATGAAAAGATGGTAAATCACTCTCCAAACCTTTCCTCTTAGATGTTGTTCGCTATCCAGATCTTACTCGATTGAGATAAGATGGCTGACACACGCCTAGTCGAGTCGTCCTTCGTTAATTGACAAAAAGTAGCCATACAACTACGTTTATACGATGGCATAGAAATTGTTCCACTTCAAAAATTTAATTTTGAAACTATATTTGAAAGCACGCACAACGAATCAAGGTGATGGACAGTGACGTAAACACGACCCGCACCACTACAAAATCCCATTAAATCCGAATTGAATTCTGGGTTTTTAAACATCAAAGCAAATTCGGATTTTGATTTTAGAAATTTCCAAATCCGGATTTTGTTTACCGTACTTTGGTACTATTTCCGCCATTTTTTGCCGAAGTGATGTCACTGCGTCAAAAAATTTTGGTTATATTGCTGAAAAATTCTAAAATTAGTCATGAGTAAATATGCTAGGTTATGCGCAACGGAACACTATTGCAAAGAAATAAATGCAACCTATGCTTAACTACTTATTTAATTAATAAATTACTTCAAATTTCGACACAATTTTACCGAATTGACGTCACGGCCAGGTGTCGTTTTTTACCTCGAGCATACAAGAAATTTTTGGAGTCGTGTGGCTTGATTCGCCCAGGTAGGACGTATATCCTATCTGCGGCTCCACGTTTTTAATTTGTACAGTTCGTGGGCGAATTGCAACTACATAACTAAAATTTATTAATATCGATTCTAATCAAACGTGTTCTTATTTCAGCTTTTTTGTGTGTCTCGTCGGAATAAGTTCTCTCAATTTGCCCTGCAAAATAATTAATTCTAAGGCGGGCCAAGGTGGCGTCTCTAACTGTTTCTGTGTAACGGGACTTTTGCAAAGCAAAAGATACAAGAAATTTTCTTGCCCAAACTGTCAAACACGCACCCATTCGGAAAATTTTGGCGTCACCTAAGTTGCATGGGATTTTTTCTGCTGTTCCGTTCCACAGACCTGTGTTCCGCTCCTTTCTGTTCACACCTCGAAGGCTTCACCGAAGTTGCATGGGATTTTTTCTGTTATTCGGCTCGTTCTCTGATCAATCAACGAAGGATTCTGGACTGGACACCGCACAAAACACAACAACAAAACGTCGGCCATATTTGTTGCGTTATGCCTCTCGACAGAAATGAATTCGATTCATGGAGTCTTCCATTTTTCGTGTGTTAAATATGATGATCAGCAGTGCAAAATTCTTGAATTACACGCAACAGAAAATGCGAATTAAGTGAAAAAATAAGAAAAAAGGTGATTATGATAGAACAAGGGTTTTACAGTTTTACATGAAGAGCTGTCATTTTGGTTGGTTGATGAGTTTTAATCCTAGAAACAAAAAAAGCATAAAAACGAGTTAAAACCGCTGGAGAGATAGTTCAATAATTTTTTGTTGTTCGTCCAGGAATTATAGTCATAGTAGATTGAACAGTTTTTCTCACTTAATCTGATGATTTGCTATGACGGGAATGTGCTAGGGCGTGTTATTGTTTTCTCGTGTACTGTTTAGCTCTGAATTATTCCAAAGAAAACTCGTTTCGGGAAGTTAAATTATACAGAGAAATATTGGAGTTGTGGGGGTGGCTGCTGGGAATTGACAAATATATTTTCCTAGTCATCCAGTGAAATCTGTTTTCCAGTTAATTATTGATTTACATCCGCCGTGAGGATACACAGTATAAGGAGTAAAACTTTACAAGTTCGCAGAAGGAAAATGTGTGTTGGGAATATGTATAGAAGGTATTGTTCACATTCAACTTCTCATTTCTGTATAATGTGTACTTTTTAATTGTAGCTTTTAATTAACGGGACTTACACCGTTTCCGTAATCACATGGTAATTCTAATTCAACTTAAATCGTAAGCGAGTAGCTCCACGACACAGACGTTCAGCTCCCTCTCAACTAGTGGCTGGCTATCTGTGGATAAAATGGACGACAAAAACTCACTGGAAACTAAAGTCATTTATCACATAGATGATGAGACGACACCGTATCTCGTCAAAATTCCTCTGCCATCGTCACAAGTAACTCTAAGGGATTTCAAGTTGATCCTGAACAAGCAGAACAACAACTACAAGTATTTTTTCAAATCAATGGATGCAGACTTTGGGTAAGTAGAGATGGATTTACAAAGCGAGTCTTTTTTATTCATGAATCCAATTTCAGTGTGGTGAAGGAGGAGATCGCTGATGACTCCACAATTTTGCCATGCTTTAATGGGCGCGTGGTATCATGGGTAAGCTATTTTTCTCACCACTTTCTGCAATTCAAGTGTGAACATTGAGCATTTCTCATTGTAGCTAGTATCGGCGGATGGTTCAAATCAATCTGACAACTGTTCTGAGGTCCCGAATAGTGAAATAGATAGTCGTGCATGCAATAATCAACGTATAATTAATAAGCAGATGACTACAGCACCTCAGCAGACAATTGTGCCAAATCAAATGATGCCTCCGTTAACATATCAATCAGCATCAGTCCTGTCCAGTGATTTGGACTCGACCAGCTATTCGGGACCGAGAGTGAAATAACTCTGGATCGAGACATGACAGAGTGCAGCAGTATACAACGTTTACAAGTACGTAAGAAACCGCAAAGGCGTAAAAAACGTGCGCCAAGCATGAGTCGGACGTCTAGCTATAGTTCAATTACCGATTCAACGATGTCGCTTAACATCATAACGGTTTCAATTAATATGGAGGCAGTTAATTTTCTGGGTATTTCGATAGTTGGTCAGTCAAATCGAGGCGGTGACGGAGGTAATGTTTATTTGCAGCATAATGTTATTATTGGTGTCTATTTTTTCTCCTTTTGCAGGGATATATGTTGGTAGCATTATGAAAGGTGGTGCTGTTGCTTTAGATGGTCGCATTGAACCAGGTGATATGATATTACAGGTGAGGAGA
>QYTT01090091.1:0-14313 GCA_006980735.1 Dasypogon diadema
AGCATTTTCAATTCTTAGGCGCCTTGAGATATTTGTGTATTGGTGACCATTTGGAATTGCGTGCAAGAAAAGTATTGCCTGGCACTTTGGTCTCCAGGGAAAAAGCGAAATTTACACAATTCCACGGCTCTGTGCGCCATTTGTAATAAAATTTTCTTTCACGTGCTTTTATTTACAAGAGTATGCGTGCATGCGGTACATTATTGAAGCGTGCGTGTGTAGCGCAAACAATAAAAGGGCCGTTGTGTGTGTGTTCATATGTGCAATGGCTTTGTTTTTTGCGCGAATTTTACGCAATCCAAACTACCCACTCTGCATCGAAGGTCAAAAAAACTTCGAATTTTCAGGCTCCAAAGTTACGAAGCTTTGTTTCAAACCTTCATCAGTGAAAAATTCCGAAGTTGTTAAATTTCGCTTCTTTTCTAAACTAAAATTGATTAAAATATGAATGGTTGGCGAGCAACTTATGTAGTTTTTAAGATCTAAGCCCATCGTTGTTAAACAAGACACGTAATTTATGTTATTTAAACCCATTGACATATAAATACGGACTGAGCTTGTTACTCAAAAAAGTCATGCAGCTATATTGCCTCTCGTTTCCGATAAGTATTCTGTGTCTTGGATAACTGGCCCCACGTGAAATAGCGAACTGAACAGTCCATTTACTAGAAGTCTGTGTTTAAATCACGCAAATACCGAAGCTTCGAAGATAATATCCTTGGAAGCTTCAAAATCTTCCGAAGGCGAACAGCACTAGTCGAAGTATGTATTCTTGTGATTCGTGACGTTCATACGCAGTGTGTTCAGGTCCCGCAATCTAGAAGCGGTTGTGCAGGCGAATAAGACCAGGATTGCTATATTCAAAGCTATGCACTCTATGAAGACTATTAATGCATCATTTTTTTGCACAGGCAAGAACGAGAGAAGTGTTAACTTCAAACAGCAAAACGGTGAGACACGTGAACAACGGAACAATCGACGCAATCGTGATGACCGCCCCCCACAACAACAACAACAACAGAACGGAACAATTGCCCCTGGTGAATTTCAACAGAATGCTGAACGTCCACAGCGTCGAGGTCCAATACGACGCAATTTTGAAGGTGGCCGTGGAGGTAAACGTGAATTCGACCGTCAATCTGGATCTGATAAAACTGGAGTCAAGGCTGTTGATAAACGAGATGGCGCTGGCGCACACAATTGGGGATCGCTGAAACAGGATATTGAAGATCTGAATAAGTCCAATGATGAAGGTAATTTGCGGCGCGCCCTCTTCCGCCCACCCTTAGTAATTCGAGTTTAGTATTAACAGATAAGGACGACTCAACTGGCGATCAACAAACAGAACAGCAGCCGGTTACTGTTGAAGAAGAAACCAAAGAATTGACTCTTGATGAATGGAAGGCACAACGTGCTGTTCGCGCTAAGCCACAGTTTAACATAAGGAAAGCCGGAGAAGGTGAAGATCTCTCGCAATGGAAAAAAATGGTTGCCTTGAACAACAAGAAACGGGTTTGGATATATTTTTCTTCTTGCTTAAAGTTTGATTAGTTTGAGATTGATTGGGTGGGTGGTGGCAGGAATGGTTGAATGCATAGTGCAAGTCATGAGCTGGCGTAAGACGTGTAATTTTCGCTGAAATCAATTCGAAATATACGTCAACGCATAATTACGTGCGTCAGATGGGCTAGTTCATGGCTTGAGGTTTTGGTAGTCTTACGATTTCACCTTCCACATGCACTGAAATATCTCTTCTCTGATTTTTATTGTGCAGGATGAAGAGAGTGAAGAGGAATTGGAATACGACCCATCAATGTACCCTCAGCGAGTTGGACGGTTACAGCGTGTATTGGATATTGAATTTCACTTTAATGATGGACGGCGAGGTGCTGGAGTTCGTGGGCGTGGACGTTCACGTGGGCAAGGTGGGGTTGGTGCGGGTGGCGGAGTTGGTAGACAGGGACGTGTGCCACGAAACCCAGAAGTGAAGGTGATTTCTAGTATCGAAAATATATTCGAGTAGAAAAAACTGAAGAAAAATATATTCTATTTCAGGATGGCGTTGATAGACAACAACGCGGTGGACAGAATGCCCCTAAGGTTGATGATGAACACGATTTCCCCTCTTTGGGTTAAACTACGAAACCAGGAAGGAATGCTCATTAAAAAAGTTCTATTTAAAACAAAGATCATGCTCTATTACATTATATATGTTCTCCCGTCCCCCCTTGAGACACGAACTCGGTCGATCGTAAAATTTTCAAAAACTACAAAGAAAATGAAGAGAATCAAATTTCTGATGTGTTTTTACACACGCCTAATTTTAATTACTTTGCTGTCCAACTTTTCTAGAAACCGACACTAAAAATGTTTTTTTTTTGCATAAATGGTATATAAAAAATACTGAAGTGTTCTTTTTAACCTTTGAGGAGTATTTCATGAAAAAGTAACATTCTTTCCAAGAGAAGAAGCAGAAATATAATAAGTTTTGTGAAGGAGAAAACATGGCAAAATCAAGAAATAAATAGTAAACTGAAATTTTAAATGGTTACATTTTTTTTTTATGAAGCGCGCTACCTTTGGCGGGGCGGACGTGTGTGCAATGGACCTCGGCGGTAGTGGTGTTTCCTAACATTTGTGTGCATCATAACAGGCTTTTAAGATTTTATTTTCTGTTTTTGTTTTCTTTTTATATATATACGAGTGTAAGAAAACCAGCAAAAATAGGAGTAGTTCGTTTACTATGATTGAAATGTACAGAGAAATGATGAAATATACTATAGGAACTTCTGACGAGAGAGTTTCAATTTGTTATTGCACCTGACACTTGGTTCATAGATATTAGAGGGAGCTTGTCTAGTGCTGGCAAGAAAAGACGAACCGTAAAGCACTGCACACACATGTCCAAGCCATTGATGTGGTGAGGGGTAAACAAAAATTGATGTGTTCAAAGCAAAACCTTCTAAACTACAAGCCATGAACTGGCCTTGAGCAAGAATATTGAACTCTTTTTTTATGAACGCTTTAAGATATTAGAAAGTGGTCCTATAAATTCAACGTCTTATTTTAAAGCGTTCATAAAAAAGAGTTCAATATTCTTGCTCAAAGCCAGTTTATGGCTTGTAGTTTAGAAGGTTTTGGTTCAAAGAGTATATCGGACTAATTCAGACAACACCAATCTCATAACATACTTTAGGATCTTGTAAAACGAGACTACACAAGACTGGGAAATAATTCAACATAATTTAGTTTTAATTTAGCTGCTCTGGCGGCAAAACGTGTAAAGGCCTAGATACAATGGGGCAAGAGTGCGAGGCGTCATCGCTCACACGTTGCGAGTTAATTCGAAATTCCGAAAATTCTGACGACCCACAGTGATGCGTTGTATTGCATTTTACATTTTACAACAGACAAATTGGGTTGCCCCTTTTGTTGATTTATCAGGGGTCTGCTGACTTTCCAACTAATCTCCTGATCTTCTGAATACTACATAAAATCTCCTGATTCTACTACCATTACCTAAAATTATAAAAAGTGTGTAAAAGGAGCATTTCTATAATGGGAAAATTGTGGGCTGATGAGAGAGGTATGATTAAAGCCACGATTTTTTTACTATTCTTAAAATTATAACTTTTACGGGACGCTCGAAGATACCTGTACATATCTGAGGGTGAGTTCTTCAGTGACCGGAACTTTGTAGTGATATTAGGCTGAAATTGAAAGCTCTGAATCGCCATGATTTCAAGACCACAAGTTTGATCGTTAAAATTGGCCGGCATAGACTGCAGGGGATTGTTTCTCACGTGGTCAGTTTCGTCAAAAGTGAGCTCATCCGGCAGTACGCTTACCCCGGTACTGGAAGTAAAAGTTCGAAACGTCGTTTACAATGAGATACTTTAGACGGATCATGAGAATTGCAGAAACAAAACTTTTATTTATATTTTATTATTATTTTTAGATATTTGCGAACATATTTCAAATCCACGCAGACGAATTCGTCGCGGGCAACAGCTAGTTTAAAAATAAAAGCGTATTTTCCAACAACATTTCTTATATATTTTAAGCGGCACTTAATCAATTATAATATAGTTTTTTATGACCTTCTGCCATCTGGAGTTTTGGATTAAAAAAAAACAACCATCGCGTTTTTGGGCCCTTTCATAAGAATTGAATTTTTTCCAGCTAGAAAGTGCTACAAGAATCTTAAACGATGATAATCAGATGGGGGCAAACTCTGGTGAATGCGGAGGATGGGCGGAGGGGCTTCCCAGCCTAATTCCCTATTTTTAGGGTTCTGTACGTTCGTCTGTCACAGCCAATTTGCTCCGAATTAAGTTGAAATTTGGTACACATTTGAATTTCTGTGACCCAAACACGGACGTGTAACGTAAATAAATTAATTTTGCAAATGGGGGTCACTTTTGGAGGCCAGGTTAGAAAATTAAAAAAAAAAGTTTGTAAACTGTACCGTGTGACATATCAAATTAAATATACTTTTTTTATAATTTTAAAATAAATAGTTTTAAAGTTATTCAAGAAAATAGATGAAATTTGTCCATTCCGCCCCCCCCCCCTATCTTCGAAACTACCGAGCCTCATATTTTGAAAAAAATACTGAAAATAGTTCTTTACTTATAGATTACAAGAAAACCTACAAGAAGTCTATGGTCTTAAAATCTGGTAAATCTTAACATGCTTTAAACCCTTTCAGCCGAAAGCACATCGTGTATGCACTCGACCAATCAAAATTGAAATGAGCTGAGCTGAATGTAACAGAAACTCTGAAAAGCCAGTTGCCAGTGCCAAGTATATGGCCGCAGAAACGACATTATCTTATGGTTACCCCAATACTATAGTGCAGGTCGCTTGATAGAGAACTTATTCCGATGAGACATACAACAAACACGTTTAAAGCGATTCAAAACTAGTTACAAGTGAAAGAAAAGAAACACAAACATGTTATATCAACGGGGAGTAGTGACAGTAGAGCTCCATAACGTTAAGAAAAAAAAAGTGTTCCGTTCCCATGCAGACTGTGATTCGTTTGAACAGTGCTAGATCTCGACTTTCGTTCTCATCCAGATTCGTTTAAACGAATCCACGCATAGCCCGTGTTCGGGGTGTCTATATTTTCCCTAGTAAATAGGCAGTTAGGGATAGCTGTCACGAAAAGGTTCTGCAGATTGGAGCACCTTTTGCAAAATAAGTGGCGACGGTAGTGAAAGCAATGCCTCGGTAGTGAAGTTTCTACCCACAGGCTTTCTATTTTGGGGGAATTGGAGGCTGCTTTATTATAGTGTGGTGATAAATGACAATTAACCAAAGGGCATCAGGTGAGCACTAAACTGGGACAAAAAAGAATGCACTTGCGTAGTCACAGCCTACTGGTGGAGAACGCGTCATCTTTAAGCTATGACTAATGCACATGTGGTGGATACGCAACAGCCTTGAGTTGCTTTATCACTTGCCGGCTGATAAAATGGCTCATTTAGCTCGAAATTCAGACACTCATGCCAATTGGGGTGATAATAGTCAATTAGAGGAGGATGTGACTTATGTTTGTTTACGAACCTCACACTAGTGTATCTTTATTTTCCAGATTTTGCTGAGAAACTCTGTAGAAATGTCTGAGGAGCGCCTAATCCCAACAAATTCTAATCAGCGAATCGTTCACGATGAGGAAAAAGTGACTATCGGAAGTCGTAATCGCAATTACGGAACGATTCTCAGAGAAGACGCCGTAAATGGGGAAAGCAGTGTCGGGGTAGCCCATTGTTCCTTACCCGTGGATTTAACGCCTCCTGATCCCATGAGATCAACACTAAGTTTCCTGCAAAAGATTGGCTTCGGGCTAGGTCACATTTTCAACGATTTGTGTGCAGGAGTGTGGTTTAGCTACACTCTGCTATTCATGCAAGCTACCCTGCTTATACCAGCACCAGAAGCTGGCGCTCTAGTTATGCTGGGTCAAATAGCTGATGCAATTTCTACGCCGATCGTGGGGCTTCTTGCTGATCGGTATGGAACCAAACGGCAGTGGCATATAATTGGTGGGTATAAACTTATTTGTTCTGATGACCTACATTCAATTCTACACTCTCTAATTGCAGGCACGGGTTTGGTTTTCATGTCGTTCCCAATGATATTTTCTTTGTGCCCGTGGTGTCTAACAGCTCCGCATTGGTGGCCGCCGGTGTATTTTGCGATGTTTATAATCGTATTCCAGTTTGCATGGGCAATGGTCCAGATCACACATCTCTCCATGATACCTGAGATGTCTGTAACGCTAAAGGATCGCGCAGACCTAACCGCCACACGGTATTCGGCATCAGTCTGTTCCAACGTAGTCGTCTATCTCGTGACTTGGGTACTGCTCCGAAGTCATAACAGGCTTGACACTAATATCGGCCCTTCCGATGCATACCGATTCCGTGATATATCTCTGATTCTCACCCTAATCGGCCTGACAATGTCTGTCCTGTTCCACTTTTCCTTATCGCTAAGTGGATACGAACGTCGTCGTCTTCTCTCACTCAACAACTCAGTAGCACATAAGAATGGGAGCTCACAGGATGGTAGTGCTAAAAGCGCCAATCAGGGGACAGCTTCATCCGAAGCGGAGAGCTTAATTGGCCGGACGCAAGCCGATGGCGCTCCTCAAGTGAAAGTGGAGCGCCAAAAAAATTTCCTAAGATCTCCACTGCTCTACATAAATGCTTTACTCTACGTCTTCTCCAGACTGTTCATGACAACGTCGCTTGTATACATGCCACTGTGGTTGGACGAACGATCCTGGCAACCTTCCCACTCCACAATACCCACCGGCAGCATTGTAACACCTCGTGCCCCCATTACTGGAGACGTCGGGGTGGATCACTTGGCTACAGTACCGTTAGTCTCCTTCCTTGCTTCTTTTGTAGCATCTCTGGTTTTGAAGAACTTGAACAGGAGGATCACACACCAACTGGCCTACCTGGTGGGATCCATTGTTTGCATTGCTGGATGCGTGTGGATCGCTCTTGCTGCGCCCACTGATTTCTCACATCTGAAGCTCTTCAGTGTGGCGATCCTGTTTGGATCGGGCAGCTCCATCACCATGATCAGTAGCCTCTGCATAACGGCTGATATGATCGGTCGGCACACGTACCAGGGAGGATTTATATACTCGGCCGTCACCTTTGCCGACAAATTTATCACGGGCGTGGTCGTCGTAATCATCGAAACCATGTATGTTCCCCTCAAATACAGTTTCCTTAGTCTCATCTCACATATGTTGTTTTGCCATTTTAGGAAGTGCAAGAAACGAGATGACTGCCCCGAGTATTACAGGAACGTCTTGGCTTACGGTTGCGGGATCGCCGCGATTTTAGGTGTTCTCACTCTCTTTGCACTGAGGTGTGCTTGGAAAGGCACCGCCAGGAGAACCAACCTTGCTGCTTGAATCTTGAATCCACTCGTTTTCTCTACTGGAAAACAGTGGAAATAGTCCCAGTGTTCTAAGGCATTCCTTACTATTGTTATGGTATTCTTAAATAAATTTTTCCTAGCATTCCCAAGCATTTTAGAGCAAACACATATGGAGATGTTGGAGTCTTGGCCCAATTAGCGCATTTTATAGAAACATCGAAAAATTTGAAATGGGCCATGGGGTATTGAAATGAAACGTCAACTGCATAGATTTCTACAAAAGTTCACCTCTTTAAAACATTAATAAAGGCCTCATGGGGAACCCGAATATTTGCCACGAGCCTCATCTTCTTCTTGCCTTCGGCCTGTTGTCGCAGGAGTTTCATTCGCCTGGTAACATCTCCGCCATACTGCAAAAAAGGGGCAGGATAGGTTCGAGAAAAGTGAGATAGCGCCCCATACTTACCAACTTTGCGGTAACATCTTTCCGGTATGGCTTGATAGTCTCCCTTGAAATAACTTTGCTCCCCACACAGGCCTGTATCGCTACCTGCACCATCTGCCGGGGGATTTCTTCCTTCAGCTTGAGCACCAAGTCACGTGCGATTGAGCTAGCCTTGGATACGTGCACAATGCGACACAACTCCTCAACAGGGCGACCATTTAAGTGCACGTCAAGTCTGACTACGTTGGTGGGGTGGTACCCGCACTGTACGTAATTGAAACTGGCATACCCCGAGCTGAGGGACTTGAGTCGATCGTTAAAGTCAAGCATGATCTCTCCCAGCGGCAGGACAACTGTCATCAGTATGCGGTTCTTGTCGATGTTAACAGCCTTCTCCTGCACACCTCGCCGTTCGACACACAGTCCAATAATCGCCCCCAAGAATTCGGTCGGTGTTATAATGGTGGCTCGCACCAGTGGCTCCAAGTACTCCTCCACATCGTGCTGTTCTGGTAGTAAACAAGCGTTGCTCACTTGGATTAGGTCAGTGTTGTGTTGCTTAATGAGTTTGCGGTTGCGTAACTTAACCTTGTAGGTTACTGCGGGCGCGGTGATAATTGGCTCCGCACCGTGTTCTGTCTCCAGTCGCTGACAGAACACTTCCATGTGAAGAAGGCCAAGGAAACCCAACCGCCAGCCCTGTCCAAGTGCAGGACTGCTTTCCTGCGCAGTAGTCACAGCGGAATCGTTGAGAGTTAACTTGTCAATGGCGCTTCGAAGAGCAGTGTGCTTCGATTGGTCCACCGGATAAATCCCCACAAAGACAATGGGCTGTTGTGGTACGAATTTCTCTAACGACGTGACGTAGTTATGTTTCAGATGCAGGGTATCACCAATTATGGATTCCTTGCTGCTACGCATATTACATCCTATGACACCTACTTGACCAGCTACTCTGTGGAAGACGGGCGCAAGTCGTGTACAATCGACAAAAACAAAAACACGCTGTTACTTACAGTTTCTCCACGGCAACCGCGCCAGGTCGCAACACAGACAGTGATTTCACCGGGTATGACTTCCCCGTGATTGCTGACTGAATCTCTTGGCCGATGGAAACTTCACCGTCACGCACATATACCAGATTCATAGCCCCTTTATAGCGATCGTACCAACTGTCGAATAAAAGGGCTCGAAACGGAGCCCCTCTGTCGATCTCCGGCGGTGGAATGCAATCTATCGTGCTCTTCAGGACATCCTCCACCCCTGTACCTAGCTTGGCTGAAATCTATAATATTCGGGATTAGATCAGGGTGGGCCCATAGCGTACAAATGTTAAAAAGCGATTCACCCTTAGGACCTGTCCAGGGTCAATTCCCAGCAAGGATTGCATGTCCTGGCAAACTTGATCTGGATTAGAGTGCTTTATGTCGATCTTATTAATGACAGGCACCACACGCAAGTTTTTGGATATGGCCAAGTCGTAATTGGCTAACGTCTGTGCCTGAATTCCGTGAGTGGCATCAACAAGTAATATGACCCCGTCACATACAGACAGCGATCGAGATACCTGCCAAGTCAAAATGAATTTAAGCGGATCGAAACAACAAGAAAATGCACCTCGTTAGAGAAGTCCACATGACCAGGAGTATCGATTAAGTTAAGCAGATAGACCTCGCCTTTGTGTTGATAGCAAAGGGATACTGCCTGAGCCTTTACTGTAATGCCTCTTTCTCTCTCCACCTGAAGATTGTCCAGGATTTGATTTCCGAAATTTTTCGATACTAAACCTGTGATCTCGAGCAACCTATCAGCGAGAGTACTCTTGCCATGATCTACATGGGCAATTATGCTAAAATTTCGTATTCTCTCGCGGGGAATTTCAGTTAGATCTTTAGTGCGGGTGTTGTCTGCTGGTCCATGACAGGATCTTTACGTTAAGGAAGAAAACATTAGTTTTACGTGCGATAAGGAGCAAAGAAAAGCGCAGATGATTCACTGCTAAATTCCTAATGAAATTTCATCGCCGAAAATTGCTTCCTCAAATAGACACCGAATAAAAAAGAAAAAGCTGCGCTTTCCATTTAGGTAGCCTGATTTTCCTTACGTACCTAACCCTAAGCAGATACAAATCTGGAAATTCAACGACAGTCAATTGCCAGCCCCTGGAATATGTTATTTTTTAGTTCAGTAACACTTGAAAGCCAATGGGCAAGTTACTTCCGTGCACAAATCCTCGTTGACACCAATCTCAATCTAAACATTTTAAACTTGGCATGATAGATGAGCGAGGAAAGAATGAAGTTCAGATATGCCTATACTTTTAAAAAGCACCGGGAAAGACGGAAGAATGAAGAGGTATCACTTGATCGCCCTCCACACCAGCAACAGACCTTATTCAACACTTTTTAACCTCAAAATGTCATACCTTATCACACGCATCTACATCACCTCACGAATGCCTTCTACCATTTCTACCCATTGACATACAAATATGGACTGAGCAATGAGCTTGAGCATGTTACTCAACCTGCATTAACTTAAATGGCAAGACTTTTATATTGCTGCCTCTTTTCTGATAAGCAATTCTGTGTCCAGGATATCTGGTGCCACATGAAATAGCAAATTGGGCAGTCCATTTATTAGAGGTCGATGGTAAAAATTATTAATCCCCAGAAAAACTACACTTGGATTTCCAGATTGCTATTTTTCTCTCTTCCATTCTAAATTAATGGGCCAGGGCTTCTTCCTGGAATCGCACTAGAAAGAACGATTTTTAGGGCAAATATTTGTTTACACTTTGTACAACCGCACATGGTGCACAAACACAAACTTGCCGCCCCGTGGAAAATTTTACATGGTTTTATAGAAGTGGATTAAAACTCACACACTTTAACTAGTCCGGAGAATGTTTGCTACTTCTGAAAGTAAAAAAAAAGAAATTCATTTCCCCTTTAAGAAAATGTGATCATTCCTCTCTTTCAGACATATGTAAGATTTATATTAGAGTTATTGGTATCTCTCTTCGACTTGATTTGTTGTTTCGCACACATTTTCCGAGCTGCAGTATTTGCTGCGTGTACAGAGTTAGAAGAATGCAGTCGCTACTTTTGTGTAAATCGTGTATCAGTGTTGCCGATTTGTGGAGAATTCCTCAAAATATGAGGAATTTCTGTCCCTTGGAGGAATGCTGTGGGTAATTTAAATTTTGAGGAATTTTAAGGAATTTTAACTTGCGTGTAACAAACAAAACTTCTGTGTATAACCATGCAACGATTATGTAGTAAGTAGTGCTCATAGCCTATTCACTGGGTACTATTCCAGGACATGACTTTTTTTCTAGGTTTTTCCCTATACATTAAGAAATCAATCAACAATTTCAAAACATAACGAAATAATACTACAAAAAATAGAAAAATTTGTAGCAACCTGCAAGATAAATAAAAATTTACCTCCTCTTGACTTGAAAGAATGGTTGACAAAGCGTGAGAAGGGACACGGAAATCATTCCTTTGGAACACTTCAGCTACTGTCACTCAAAATGTAACAGTTGGCTTTCGATGCTGTTATAGTGTGCATTAAATGTGCATGCCATATGATTGGTTTGGCGGCATTAAAGGCTACTCTAAAACTTCCGTGACCCATTGCAGACCTTACAAGCCATCTTGCATCACATTTTAATCGTACTTATCTGAATTCCAAGAATTCTTTAATTTAGAAATGAAACAATTATTTTCTCCCTCCATTACGCGTTGGTTATCCCAAAACCATGCCATGATACTTGAAAAAAGATGAAAACGATGGATTGCATATGTACTAAGGTGTATTTAGAGTTCTTGTCGTATTATCTAGAATTAAATGACTTCAATAAACTTTTCCAAGCGGAAACTCATCTCCTACGTAAAGAAAAACTCGAAGTAGAAAAACTCCTAAAGCGTTTATGTAGCAATTTCATACAGGCGAGTGTCATAAGGAGTGGAAACATTCTCAACATAAATCATAGACATGTTAACTTGTACTTAAATAGGAGTAGGATGCTGCTACGACAACTAAGTTTAAACGAAATTGAGTCAACATCACCGGAGGCCACGAAAATCAACAGTATTGGAAAAGTCGTCGTTTTTAAATTTGGACCTTCAAACGCTTGCTAACGAATGATAATGGAAAAGCTGTGCTTTACTGAATCACACCATGGAGTGTGTCAAAATTGAGATGCAGAAAAACATTAGAAGAGAATTTTCAATTTGAAATCAATTTTAAATGTTGCAATTTTTTACAAATTTCCGGATTCGAAAGCATATTTAGTAATTTAAACAGAACATCGAAATAAACCTTAAAAAAACACGAAGAAGAATTCGTCAATATCACATTATTTTGAAGAATGTGTTGAAAAGAGTTCTGCAGCAATTATAGAACAACATCAGTGCTAAAGAGACCTGAAAACTTGCGTATTCTTTGGCAGAAGGGATTGCAGGAAGTCCTGAAAAGAAAAGGATGTGCAACCGGTTATTAACTTGACTGCACGCAGACTTTTTCTACCGAATTTTCATGACCTTTGTTGCCTCTGATTTTTATTTTTCATTTTGCATTTATTCAGAGTGTATTATGTTAGCCTTTCCTAAACTGTAAATATACAAAGAATAAATAAATTTCATTATACAAAATCCACAATTAGCTTGAATTTCCTTAAAAAGTAGTTTCACATCACTGGGTGTACGCAGACTTTTTCTAGCTAGTGTATTTTACCGTTCTCAAATCGCCATTTTGTGGTTCCAGATATCGACTAGTGCGTGATCGGCATGTTTTTTTAAGGTATTGGTAATATTTGGCATGAAATTATTACTGCGCAACATCCCAGTGGCTTCGCAAGTACAATTCCTGTCAGTAAAATTGTCTGAACCACTGATACCCAGATAAATCGCCGTGTCCTGTGCGGGATTCGAACCCACGCAAACAGGGAAGAAAATCTGTAAACGTGCGGCGTCTCAGCCCGCTCGACCACCGGCGTAGGAAAAAACTATTGGGTCTTACAGATTCTGCGTGGATTACCGCAAGCTTAACAAAGTCACAAAGAAGGATACCAGTTCTCTTCATTACGTGACGGCGATGTTGGACAAGTTATGGGAGGTAAGGGAAATGTCCACATTTTGGCAGATTGCTTTGTCGGAGAATTCAAAGTAATACACAGCAATACAATCTAAATTTTCGACATTGATATCTGGAGCCCCTAGTATAAGAGGTCCTAATCAATTTCCGAGTCCTCCGACTATAATAGGTATCACTATAAAAAAAAAAAAATTACGGATCTTTTAAAGGAGAAAAGGGTGTTCGAAAGGTCCGCCACTAGTTTCGAAGCCTTTCGTCAGGTTAAACAGCATTTAGTAATTGCACCTGTTCTCAGCTGCCCGGATTTCAATTGTCCGTTTATCATACAAATACTGGTGGTGCCTGAAGATATGTTTTGTGAGCGATACTTATTCAGGAAATAAACGGTGAACAGGTCATAAGAACCCACTTGAGTCACTCTTTGAATAGGTGCGAAAGAGCATACATATCTCCTCGTATTGTGGGGGCTATCGAAAAACTAAAACCATATATAAAAGGGTACCAAATTTGTAGTAACTGGCCACGCATCCCTGGTCTGACTGCATAATCTAAAGGACCCGCGGGGTAGGCTAGCCAAATGGGGGATGAAACTGCACTGCAGCAATATGATTTTGATGTTGTCGGTCGAAAAGGAACAGAGTGTGCTCAAGTGCCAACTACCGTCCAAGTTAAATGTTCTAAAGAATGTCAAAGACTTGGCAGAAAAATTCCCTGTCTGGAAGGTCAAAGATGGTTTTTTGTGGCGACATTGTCGGCCGAAATACTTTCGTTAGCGACAGAAACAGACTTTTTGAGGCAAGTAGACCCCAAGGACAGAAAAAAGGATGTGATGTTCTAGGTCCACGGTCTTTCGACTTCTTGAGAATGACCCGACGATGTAGGAATCAGAAGAGTTCAATTTGCATAATTTTCCTTATTAAAATGAGTTAAGAAATCTGCACTTTTAGATCAGTTCATCGTAATAAGCCACCTGCAAAATGTTTATTCATTCCGATTACTCTGTGCTATGCCGCGGCTGGCATTTACCCGTAGTTGGTCTTGACCAAAATTTACCTTAATTGCCCTTAAAACTCTTGTCTGTGTAGTATTCTTAAAACGCGTCCAAATCCATAGAAAACATCCTTTTACGCAACATGAGAGAACCGGTGATATCACAACACGCGCGACACGAAAAGCTCAAAGTCAACAGTTTCGTGCCCTTCACCTGAAAAAGTGTGATCAGCTTATCGGCCACTGAACTCGTCGCTACCGGCGATAATGCAACAGTTTACTTATCAGCAGACCACAGATCAAACTATCAATTTGTTGCAGGTCGAAAGGTGATATCGGCTGCTGACTATTGACTACATTGAACTGCA
>QYTT01090093.1:2797-13533 GCA_006980735.1 Dasypogon diadema
TGAGCCATTAAGTCAGGTGTGGACATCTAGAGTCTCCGTAGGGGAATTACGGAGCTGGCCTAGAAGGAAAAAATCGAATCGTGATAGATAACTGGAGGCTTTTGTGGTGAAAATTAACGAATGTTTTGGTCGTTATTCCCAAAGATTTCAAACGTAGTTGATACTCTATTCATTTACATTGAAACCTCAGTGTAGGCAACTGATAAATGATAACTAATTGCATGATTTCTGTTCTCGTCGTAACGTAGACCAGGCAACGAAATGAACTTGGCGAGAAACTGGAAAACTGTGAAGGGATTTGCTATAGCGCCAGATGAATAAAATGGAAGCAATTGCTTTTGTTGAAGTTTCACGGTAACTATCTTAGCAAAAGCTTTGTGCTTCTGAGAAAAACTGGTTATTGATACCAAAATTTGTTGAAAACGATTTTAATGATGATTTTTATTCATTAGGCTTGTAGTGTAGGGTGCAATTTAGTCAGCGACATAAGTAAACGTAAAGCAATATGGAGAGGAGCATATTCGAAATCTTATTATTAATTATCTTAAATTAAATATAGTATAATACTTATTTATAATCAATCAATCAGTAGGTACCTTTTTATTTTTTCAACAAAATGAACAAAAGTAATTTAACATACGAATCTTTTTCCTTTTCAGTTTTTCGCACAATCAAAAACAAGAGGAAAAAGGATGCCTTGCCCGTTTTTAAGCCGTTTAAATGCGAACTATGTTCGAAATTATTCCGCTGTCCTTCTACAAGCCTATGGATCTCAGTGTCCAGTAATATCACGTACACTTAAGGCTATAAGCGCACCTCCTGCAGAAGAGGGCATAAACGTAACGGAATCTGCGACTCAACAAACACGTGATGGGCTTTCTTTACAATATTCAAAAGAAGCAAGGTCTTTAGCGGCTGCCGTAGAACAAAAATGTCCATTTTTGAAAGCCGCCGAGAAAAATACTGCGACAGTAATTAAAGAGGTTCCAGAAGAACTACAAGACATTCCTTCTTCTCGTACATCATTCGTTTATGAGGAGTTTTTCCATGAACAAATTATGAAGAAAAAACGTGATCATTCTTATCGCGTATTTAAAAAAGTGAACCGGTTAGCCAAGGAGGGCAAATTCCCAACTGCCTTGGAGTATTCGTGGGGAGAAAAACCGATAACTGTATGGTGTTCAAATGATTATCTAGGAATGTCTTGTCATCCTGAAGTTAAAAACGCTGTACGCCAAGCTCTTGAAGATTTTGGTGCAGGCGCAGGTGGAACCCGTAACATATCAGGGAATTCTCCTTTTCATGAAAGACTTGAAGCTCGCTTAGCCAAACTTCACAACAAAGAAGCTGCTTTACTCTTTACGTCTTGTTTTGTTGCTAATGATTCCACTTTATTTACCTTAGCAAAACTGCTACCTAACTGCCATATTTTTTCGGATGCGGGAAATCATGCTTCTATGATACAAGGAATACGAAATAGCCAGGTGCCAAAACATATCTTTCGGCACAATGACCCGGAACATTTAAGGGAATTATTGGGCAAGATTGATAAACGTGTACCGAAGATAGTAGCTTTCGAAACGGTGCACTCAATGACTGGTGCAATTTGCCCATTAAAAGAATTGTGTGATATTACCCATGAATATGGTGGACTCACATTTGTTGATGAAGTGCATGCCGTGGGCTTATACGGAGATCATGGTGCCGGTGTAGGGGAGCGGGACAAGCAACTTCATAATATGGATATCATATCGGGGACTTTAGGAAAGGCGTTTGGAAACATAGGCGGTTACATTGCTGGGTCTGCTCTCCTTATTGATATGATTCGGTCGTATGCAGCTGGTTTTATATTTACGACATCACTGCCGCCAACGGTGTTATGCGGAGCATATACTGCAGTGGAGATTTTGGCTTCTGAAGAAGGAAGACAATTGCGAAAACGGCATCAGGAATCCGTTCGGTACTTGCGAAATTTGTTGCATCGTGAAGGATTCCCTGTGGAACATACACCGAGTCATATAATTCCTATAAAGGTTTTTATTCTTTTACGATATATCTGTATAAATATTTGAAAGGTGGTATTTTTTACAGATTGGTGATCCTCTGAAAAGTTCACTTATATCAGATATGTTGATCAAAGAATTTGGCCATTATGTGCAAGCAATTAATTATCCTACAGTTGCTAGAGGTGAAGAAAAGCTACGCTTAGCCCCAACACCTTTTCATACTCCTGAAATGATTGACTGCTTAGTAGCGGATATGAAAAAGGTATGGAAAAAACTTGGACTTCCCCTTAATGGCCCAACTTGCTCCAAGGAATGTGCATTTTGTAAAAATCCGGATCTCTTTCATTATTATGAAGCTCGGGTTCATGGATGCGCTTCTCAAATTGCTTGTGAAATACCGGATTGTCCACGGATGGTTGTCGCTGCATAAATTGGTTTATTTTATTTATTTTTTTTTTAATCACTGTTATACATGCCTAATAGTAAAATAATACAAATTGTTGGTTTAATATGTTGGAAATAAAAAGGTGTTAGTAAATATCTTGTAATATGATTTATTAAACATTTTGTATATAAATATGTGAGACGCATATTTTTTAAAAAATAAGTAACTAACACATTCACGATTGATGACGAATAGCGTGCGTCATTAATTGCATTCCATTCGGCCGTGCAGATGGTGAGTGATAATTATAATTTTGGAAAAATACATCCACCTGTATTATATAATTATTTTCTTCCAAGTAAATGTAATTTAGTTGCCTTTATTTACAACTTTTAACATTTATTATAACATGAAGTAATGGAAAGCCACCTATTGAGGATTTCTGAGGCATAAAAACCCTAGCAGAAAAGATAAGCGTAAGTACTTTGGCAAACTACACCTTCCTACTAGCTGGTATAGTTCAGCGTTTTTTAAACGTAAACATGGAGTTTCCTTACAAATGTTTTTAAACAAATCCCGTCTCGAAGGTGTTAAGAATTCTCTTTCTGCAAATATCAGTATGGCTATTAGGTCAGGGGTTTTTTTCTATTAAGGGAGCAGGTTGGCCTAAGGCAGCGTATTTTAGATGTTTTGGAGGCCTAAAAATAAAAATGCACAAGTTCCTTTTTTATCACATTTGTTAATGTTTTGAGAGAAAAATTTATGTATTACAATAATTATAAAATGAGCTGCAACGGGTAAAACCAAAGCTGAGGGGATAACCTATGATGCTATCCACGGTTTTGGTGAAAAAGAAACTAGGGATAGGTGAAAAGGAGTTATAAGGTTGGGCGAAGATGCCACACATCCTGTTTATACTGGGCCTATAGTCGATGGGGAATATAGAATATGGTAGTCTGTTCCACATAAAACTTTGATATCTAGAGAAAGACAACAACTGAAAGATTGATTACAAGAGACTCCCATTGCACAAAACGACATAAAATGGCAGCATGGCGTACAGATTAAATAAAATACCTTTTCTGCAGAGAATTATAAAAAGGAATACGAGAATATCAAAAGGATTGCCAGAATAAATGGGTTCAAAGAGAATGATATAGAACTGCTGAATAAAAAACAAGCAAAAAAAGAAAAGAAAAAGTTCATTGATAACGTTAACCCCTATAGAAAAAAAATAATAGCTTTTCTGCCCTTTGAAGACCACCTAACTGAAAGCATGTGGAAAGTATTGAAAAAAAAGATTTTGAGGTAATTTATAAAAATAATAGACGCATTATGGACCTACTAGGAAATGCAAAGGATAGATTGCACAATATGAATAAGGCGGCATATATAGTATAACTTGTGGGACCTGCAATAAGAAATACATCGGACAAACCAAGAGATCAATCAATAAGATCAAGAAACAAATAAATTTATTTTATCCGCCGACCCCAGCGTTAAATCTAGGGAATTCATTAAGAAAACGAAGTCTATTATATTTGAAAGCCTAAAACTCATATAATTAAAAGCAGTTGGAATTTCGGCAAAATCTAAATTAACACGTGAGATATTGATATTCAAATACACCCGATTTTGATCATTTTTCGAGTTTTGAGGGTCCCTTCCCGTCAAAGGGGGGATCTTCGGGTTGGGAGCCTTCCCTTGTAAGATGAAAATGTCCAAAATTGCAGATTCGTAGCTTTGTCGTAGTGGCGAACATATCCTTGATTTTCTAACATAATTTCTAGAAGTTCACAGTAACAATCAAATATAATCTTTTACATTTAATGCCAATTGCCAGTTTTAGCTAACTTCATCTTTTGAATATAAATTCACGAATTATCGGAATTTATTGTCCAGTGTTTTGATTTCTTTTATTGTTCTATATCGCTGGAAAAAATATGATCTGATGAAGTAAGTACTTAGCAAGAAAACAAGTCAAACAGACCGAGTAATACTTGCGTAGGCATGGCTGGCATGAAACTAGTTGCCACACTATCTCAGGTCTTCTGTTAAGTTGAGCACCAGTGCACCCACGTTATGGGCGAGGAAAGAAATATGTGGAAGTAATCCATGTTTAAGTCAGTCAGTTCTTCACAGTCTAGATATCAATCAGCGCGTGCTGCGAAGCGTAAAATTCACCATGTAATTGTTTGTATCATTGAATACTCTAAGAAGATATCAAGTGAAAATAGTGATTTTTGTTAATTCTCGGTGTCCTTTACAAATTAAAAAGAAGATTTAAATTCGATTAAAGTTATTAACATCGAAAGTGAATAAAGTGCAAGGAGCATAAAATTCATTATATACAGACGTTGTGATGCTGCACAACGAAAAGAAGATAGAATTTTTATTATTACCAAATAAAATCGAAACTGAAATGAGTAAATGAAGGGGAAAAACTTGTTTCAATAACTTCTCCGTATTCGGATTTGGAACTAGCCGCCAACGTTAAAACCAAATGATTATTCTGATAGCAGTCTATTGACGGTAAATGCAGGTATGTATAATGATTGTGAATACACAACCACACAAACTGTGTATGTATATTGTATTTTCAAACAATTGAAAATACATTTTCTGTTTGTACAACTCTAAGATTGGTAAATAATTCTCAAATGCACATTAGCATAAAACGATTAACTTAAAATTCAGTTACTATTACTATATTGATTCATTTAGAAGTTTTATGAATTCTATACATATTACTGATAGAAATTATTAATGTCTGTTAGATACAGTTATGTAAAACGATCGTTAGTTGCAGTTTTTCTTCTAAGTGAAGTTTACGGCAATATTTTAGAAGTGAATTTTCGGACAAGCTTTATGACCTTAGGTGACCTTAATAAATTTTTTTATTCTTTTCAAGATGCTTCACTTTTATTTATACTTGATCTCAAAAGATTACATATACCTTTGACAAAATTTCAATGTTATTAAAAATAACAAATATTTTTAAAGTGAAACTTCCATAGCAGAGGTAGCCAGGTAGTAAAATTTTGTAACGAAATTCAAAGTGTAACACTAAGGTAATAACCGGCCGATCAAAAACGTTAAAGAGCAAATGGAGTGGTCAGTAATAAGATGGGGGGCCGATTACGTGGCCAATAAATATTAAGGGGCTCCTGCTGTAGAACGCGAAATTCTAGATTTTTAAAAATTTAAAAAATAAAACAAACAAAATCGAATATTGTCATCTGTAAACCTAAAAAAGCATAAGAAATTTCGAAATTATGAAAATATGTAACCATTATTTACACAAGTAGCTCTTCAATACTGTGCAATATTTACATACGTTCGAGTTTAAAATAATTGACGAAGTCAGTGTCAGTTCTTCAGTTAAAACAAGAGTTTGAAAGATATCCATAAAATTCACTCATTTCTTTAAATCAGAACTGACAAAATCTATAAGTAAGAGATCAGGTTTATCAATTTACTCGTTCAGTACATAAAGTTTACGAGTCTATAAGATCAATCTTATCGATAATGTTGCATGATATTATAATATTTTAATTTTTTTCTTTTTATATTTGGATTAATAAAAACAAAGATATTGCTATATCCAATTTTAACTATTATAGTTAAATATAAACGTCCTTATGTATGATTAGGAGGTGTAGCTATATATCAAAAATATTAATGATATCTACCACCTATATATTAACGACATTTATGCATCTGAATATACTATGGAAAACAGACAAGTAATTTTATTAGTCGCTACTTGTATATCACTAATCAAAAATATTGAGGACATTATTGCGTTTATTCATCGACCATTACTGCCTTATTCTGCGGAAGTTGCAGCAGTCCGAAATAAAAATTTCGAAAAACTACATATAATTCTTAAATGAGGTTTTAATATAAATTTTAAATCAGAAATATCAATGCCGTTGGCTGCTTTTCTTAAAGAAAAACAAACAATCCAAGTAAATGAACAACCAAACATAGAACAACTGTGGATGTAGTTTTTACAAGATCTCTTCAAACAGTTAATACAAGAACGTTCGTATCACCGACCACAAGTCTTTTCTATTTCCCTTTTTTTAAGTAACAAAACTGAAATATGCCCTACTTTAAAATGACTAATACTTAAAAAATAGAACTAAAATGAAAACGATGATGGCGATGATCTATAGAAGTTTCACTTCAACCGTGCGCTTATAAGGGCGAGGCATATACAATTTTTCTTATATTTTACTTATTAGGAGCTTTTCCCTCGGCAATGGTACAGTGCTGAAGGGCGCGTCTACAGCTTGCAGAGAGTGGGGTGGCCAGCACATTTGAAGATCAGCTACGAATATACAAGTATAAGTAACCGAAGGCAATTCCCTACATCTTAATAACAGCTTTGTTCTTATTAGTATATGAAATATTAGTCGTTAAATAAATAAAATATACAACCTCAATAAAGGCCAGGAAATATATTTACTTTTTAAATAATTATAAGCTACTCGTCAAATATGAGAATAAGTGTGTTTCCATAGGCTTAAATGCTATTTTTTAAAAAATGTAGTTATTGTTTCCCTCCTATCGCAGATTTGTAAATAATTAAAAAATTTAAATAACATAAACATTATATAATGAGCACCATTTTTATTCCTATTACAGCTGGACTAATAACATGAGATCTTCACTCACGCGTCAATTGTCCATTGAAGCAAATGACGATAACAACAACAAAACTTCAACTGCAGAAAAATATTCCCTTCGCCGACGAAAAAAACGAACGTTTCACTCTGAGACATTAGAATGGCAAAAAGTAACGGCTGATCAAACAAAGCCCAAAATCAAAACTGCCCCCTTAAGTAAGTATCGCAGAAAAACAGCGAATGCCAGAGAGCGGACAAGAATGCGAGAAATAAATAGCGCCTTTGAAAATCTGAGAAGGTGCGTACCTCTTTCAATCAGCAGCGATGAGCAAAAGTTTGCTAGTGAAAAACTTACAAAGATTACCACCCTTCGCCTAGCCATGAAATATATAAAAATACTGTCGGACACCTTATCTAATCCTAGTTATGATATTACTTATTTAATAAGTTGTAAACGAAAGAACTGCTGTGAATTAGTAAATGGCATTAATAATAATAGAGGTACTGAAGAAATTGCTCCCAGTGAAGCTGTCAGGACCGTAGCTGTAGAAAAATTAAATCAAAAGCAAATAACAATTCCGGACAATATAACGCAAGATGCGCATCAGACACTCAGCAAATCAAAATCGGGAGTTCATTTAGAATCTGATGGTGAATCCCTTCATTTTTCAGAATCATGTTTAAGTCCGATAAGATCAGATGCGAAATCGCTTTGTGATTTTCCTTTAATAGACGAATGCATGGAATTAACTCTATTTCTTGACTCAAGAAATGATAATATGGAAATGTTTAAAAGCTCATATTCAAATTCAATAGCACATTTAGAGTCTCCTTCTATTTCTTCAGATTTATTAGAAAATGATTTTCCAGATCAAGTGCCATTTGACATGTTTTTAACTTGACACGTTTTCCACAATTGGCAATTATAAAGATTAATTATATAATTTAGTTATTGACCATAAACGTCCTGGTTAATCTCCGCTATTTGTTATACTAAGTTGTACAAAGGAAGAAATTAAAACAAACGGAGTATGTAACATATTAATTTCTTAAGTTCCCTACCTGCACCAAGTTAATTGTAATTATTGAATATTTAATTAAATTGGTGCCCACTAACTTATGCATCGTCAATTTTAGTGCAATATGTCCTGAATTCGTTCTACTTCAAAGTGTAATGAGATAAATAAAGTTATGGAAAGTTAAATAAAAGCAAATTTAACAACAGCGTTTTCTATTTTTATCGATCTTTTTAGTATACATATAATGCATCAGACGATGCTGTGAGGGGTGCTCCCACTATACGCTTAGGGATACATATTTTTGCTACCTATTGGCCTAATCCTGATTGGTTAGAATTGCAGCCTTTAGTCTGTCTCTTGATATAGTCTTGTGATATTCTCAGTAAATTTAGAGATAGATCTACTACATAAATAAAAGCCGGTTTCTTCCTCTTCTTTTGTTGATTTGTAGGGCTTCCCTATAAGTGCCACTTATGGGCACCCCCAATGCCCTGACCCTCCAGAGCATAACACCAAAAAGTACGATTGCAATAGCAACTAATTATATTCCTAGTAAATTATGGAAATTTTAAACACCAACACAATAAAACACGAGGGGAAATTCGATAGTAAAAAAAGTGGAACCCTTTACGCCACAATGGCTAGATTGTAAGTGCAAAAACCGGTTTGAGGGTAACGAGTTTGTAAGATCTACTCAGTGAGCAGATTGGGGCTTGCACTCAATATTCTCCTGGGAGGCATTTAGATGATTTTTGGAGGTTCAACTGTGAGATTATCAGGAGCACCTCTTTTGAAATCTACAGAAAGGTAGCAATGTATACTGTGTACTCCCTTCCCTGGTATTTTGGCAAGATATAATTAAAAGCGATTCGTCACAATTTCTTAATTTTGTTTTTGTGACTTCATTTTTCCTCATTTAAGCTCCCCTATGCTCAAATTTGCCCTCGTCAGAGTTTCTGCACTGAAATTTTAATACTCTCCTATTCCTCACTACGGGAGACCGCGCCAAATTTCCTAGAACCCAGTAGGAAATCGACGAAGTCAACGATTGAGTTGACTAGTGAAAGCAAGGACGAGCCAACGAATTCGGCTAATCTCGTCTGCATCTAACTGGTATAAAAGCTCAGCTAGATACCTGACATCACGTTTAGCTATAACGAGACGCAGATGAAGACGATGACTTGGATTCGTACAGGCCCTTAGAGGCGCAACTATTAAATTATTAGGACACCTTTTGAAATCCGCAGAGGTGTGTACCCTCTTACACAGCACATTTCCTTTTTCTGACTTCATTTTTTTTTATTCTCGTCGGAGCTTTGCAGTTTCAACTAAATGAAATTTTAGTACTTTCCTATTCCTCTCTAGGAAGGATCTTGTTGTATTTCCTAGTGGGTTGGGTGGGTAAGTACAATTCGTGAGTGTGTTCAGGATCTCTATTACACAATTACATGAAATGCTGTACAATAAATTGCCTTACAAATAAACTTATTTGACATTTTGCTTTCCCAATCCCTACGTCTTTGCTCTCATGTAATTAGTTCAATTAATGATCTTACTTTACATGTATAAATGAGAGTCATCTCTAGATACCAGTAAGTATTTTTCGTCACATTTCACGCCAATACTTCTCAAAAGGGCCACAACTGGTTTTACAGACTTCCTGTCTAACTTTACTGGGTCAATGTACATTACATTACAACAAACACGAATGTTATGTATATAACCCCATGCCGCTACTGAAATACAAACAATTAAGTGAAGAAACGCTATCAAGTTACACAAACCTCCCGCGCATATCCCACTAACAATATTAGGTGGTTCTAATGAGTCGGCTTCATCATCAAGGGAATTTATACTTTTCATGAACGTAGACTCTTCATTTTTACGTAAATCATCTCCTTTGTATGATGCCTTGGGGACAATCGAAATAGCTGTTATGCTCTTAGCGACTTTGAGCCAAGGGAAAAGGAACTCTGTTAAGGTACTGCTGAGATTCATGTTGCTCTCCTCTGATATACAAAACAATATTTTGCATTCTTCGGAATAAAATATCCTACATTTCCCAGTGTGCAGTTTACACAACTCTTGATTCCCTTGCAGCATATTTTCCAACGCCAGAACACCACTACCTTCGATCACAATAACTTTATCGAGGTCCAATATATCCCTTTTAACAATCCACATCCAATCTGCCCTAATTTAAAACTATTATTTACCATAATTTAATTTGTATACAACGCACTTCAAAGGCTGGAAATTTTCCTGCGATTCATCAAAATCATCCCAAAACGCCCTCGAACTGGGTTCCACAACCTCACCAAATTCCATTTTTAAAGCCTTTGTACCTGGTGAGACTACCTACTAAAAGCTATTCTATTTCTAAATAACCGAAATTAAAATTCTTGGAGTAAATGCAATATACTTACATGCTCGAGTTGTATGACTTCCTGCTTCTTCTTGACGTTATTAAAGGTTTGAGCACAGCTTCGAGGAGAGAACAGAGAAGGAGCGGAACTCTATAAGAATCAACGGTGCAAAAGTGGTCAATTTGTTTATTTAGATCACTTTACAGTATAGAAATTGTCAGTTGTCAGTTTTGGAAATTTGAAGTAATATAAGCATAATTTTCATTTATATCTTTGCAATAATGTTCCGTTACGCATACTGTAGCATATTTATTCATGACTAATTT
>QYTT01090093.1:20945-45602 GCA_006980735.1 Dasypogon diadema
AACAGTCATCAACGTGAACAAATTAATTGAAATAGTTTATTATCCGAAATAATCATTCGGCTCATATAAAATTATTTTACGAAATTTCAAATTTGGCTTGAGCTTTAGACATTTATCTAAATATTAAACAATGTCAAACTTAATTTGTTTTTTTTCTCTTTAGTATTTCAAAATATCCCTTTTTTAAGAAGGATTTGTTTTCCACATTTCCTGCTTAACCACTTAGCTTGGAAATTAATCCAGGAATACGGAAGCCACAAACGTCTATCGAATTTTCCAATAATTGAGGGAGATTTTCAATAAAGTAGTCAAATGAAATACTCCTATATAAAATACACATGTTAGTTTTTAGAACGTACCTAACAGAGTACTGCATGATTAACTAGGCAGTTACTGGGTACCGCACCGGGCTTAATTAGGTAGGAATAGTGACCCAATATCTACCTAGTGCGTACAGGTAGTGCGTAGGGCCTATTATTACCTACCTCTGCTTTAATCTTGATTATAAAATTCTCAATTGAAGAAAACGTAGCGAGTTTTGTATTTGTTGTTTGCTATTGTTTTCATAGGAACCAAATTCGTGGTAATACTTTCTTTTTGCCCTACCCTTTCCTTCTTTTGGGAAAGAGGTTTCCTTATTATCTCAACCGAATTATGTTGGGTAACTATGAATAGGATCTTCCTCTACCTGGAGCTGAAGAATGATAATGTTTTCGAGCTCCTGACTTGTAAAACTTGATTTTCTGAATTGCACCTTTTTCTTCCTTTTTGGCCCCGAAAAGGACCTTCCTTGTCGCAGAGATGAAAGATGGTAATATTTCCAAATTCCCAAAGTGGAAAACTTGCATTTTGTGAATTTTCGTCCTTTTTGGTCCTGAAAAGCATTTTCCTCGTCCTGGAAGTGAAAAGTGGTAATGTTTCCGAATATCTGAAGTGGAAAACTTGCGTTTTATCAATAGCACCTTTTTTTGTCCCGAAAAGGACCTTCGCTGTCCTGGAGGTAAAGAATGGTAATGTTTTCGAACTCTTTTCTGCAGAGCACCTTTTTCGTCCTTTCAGTCATGACAGCCTGATGTCTCCCGGTAATCAAATCTCCCGTCAAAACACTACTTTTAAAGGAGTCTGACTAGTAGTGTCGTGTACGGCTGTTCGGTAAGCAACCAAGAACATTGGTATATGCCAGCCCCACTCCTGCTGATCAAAGAATATGTGGAAGGTGAAAATTGAGTTATAAGATTTGACTCTTACATGGGAAGTTTGTAACCATATTTTGGGAGGACCATGGAGCTGCCAGGTCAAGCTCACTGAGCCACGGTACGGAGGAGAAAACATAAACTCAAGATGAAATAATCCTAGTAAATACAATTCTGGGTGGAGGGAAAAGTCCTATTCTAGAAAAAAAGAAAGGCCACGTAAACACTAAAATTTTGACATTCGTAGCTCCTAAACAAAAAGGAACAGGAGAGTGAGTGAGCGCTTATTTAAAGGCCACTAGTATTCTCCACGACATTGGGCTCATATACAAACCATCTTTAGTATAAACTATAACGCCTTCATCGTAAAATGTAACGACCAAAAAACCTTCGAGTGCCGTTATATCGGGAATTGTTATGAATTCTATTGAAAATGCCTCTTTTTAAAAATAAACAACAATTATTACTTTATATTACTTTATTTTCCCTTAATTCATATTGAGTTAAAAACAATTTTTACAAATTCTGAATTGATTCTTACCAACACTATAATAAATTACATTTGTTACTTTCAATTAACGGAATTACAAGTTATGTATTTTGCAACTTAAAGTTTCTAAGGCAGAAATTTTGAAAAGATTATATAAAGGAAGATACAGCTGCCTAACAATTTTAGTTTGAACTTAACAAAAATTTTATGCCATATAAATAAATGTGTTAATATCGTCGTCATCTCGCCTCATGTACTTGTGTTCAATAAGCCACTCTAATTGTTCTTTAATCATTTTCTTTGATGGCAGGAACATATTTTTTAGAATGTCTATTAATTCAGCCTGAAATAGGAAAATAAAAAATCAGATTTTGCACTAATACTCATCAACCCTCAACATACACTAGGAGTCTGAGCGACCCTAAGGTAAATTTTCGAGTATATTTTCTCTTTTAACGCGTTGAAAATTGGACTCGGTGCTCCAGGATAAATATTTCGAAAGTACTATATCTGTAGACTGCCTACATGTTTAAAATTTTAGCCAAAAATACTTAAAATTATTTTAAGTACAAAAAAATTCGGTTGTAACGTTTTTCTTTTTAAAAATTTCTTCAGTTAAATTTAATTTTATATCTTTTGAACAATTCAGACTCGTTTTTAAGATTTTAAGATCTTGAAAATTGTTCCTGAATTTTCTCAGGTCATAATTATTCATTATGGGGTCTATGGGGCCGCATGTGTACGTTATGAAAATATACAGAGATGTGTATGTTGAGGGTTAAGATGATTTATCTCAAAATATAATTCTATACAGAACTTGTACTCGTGGCGGTAGAAAATGGAATATCTGCTCCTGCTCTGTGCTTTCATCTTCCTCTCAAAGCAAAATAAAAAAAGCTGACTTGTTTTTCTTTGCTTCCGGGGAACTAATATACATTTTATTGTAGTTATTTTCGCGACTTTTTTAGAGATTTTATAATCACACATGTTGCACATTTACCACTTGTCAAGCAAATGCTTTAAGATGAAAATATACTGGCATTTGCACGAAGAAATCGCACCGCTCTCGCAAAAAATACCGCCTTGCTATAATTCACACTTAATGCAGTGTATATTATCATCCATAAGGATATTCGTGTATTACGCTTAACCTCTGGTTTTAACACGCTATATTTTGTCTCCACCTCTCGCACACCGTCTAGAAAACTAAAGCAGAAAGAAACTTTATTTCTATAGCGTTCGGACAATCTGCTATCTATCCTTCCTTCAATTTGCTCCGCCAATATAATGAACTGGTTTTTGTACATTTTTCGCATTCGTTATTACCGGACTCTACTGTATTTCGAAGCAAAGTAAAACAAAATTCTTGCTCCTTGAGACTCTCAAGGAAAAAGCAACCTGGGGACTTAAAAACTTTGAAAGCAAGAACAAAGCAAAATAAAGGCTCCCAAGAGCAAAAATACCAACAGCACATGGAAGCGATATACTCCAAAGCAATTCTACTTTGAGAGCATTATTTTATATGCTCTGTTTACTCGTTGCTCTTGTTTTCAAATTCGAAAGATTTCTATGTTTGTAGGCGGGAAGACTGCCCCGTATTGAGATCCATCTGCCTGTAATATGTTAAAATACCTGTAATGCAGCATTGTTTAATTTTTTCCGCATTTTCATGATTTTTATTATAGCTTCTTGTGTCCTTAATATTCTTAATTGAACAATAGACTGGTTATCTTCTTGCTGAGATCTTTCGGTACTCAATTGAAGCCGCCCAATTAAGTTCAACTGAAAAAAAGCAGTTAGGTGTTATTTGAAGTAGTTTTAAATATACTACTACCTTTCCTCTGCGTTGAGCTTTTCCATTTTTTATGATGGCAAAATCTTGGTTCACCCAAAATGCTGTATTTTCCGTAAAGTCTTTAGGTGCTGCACACACCGGATCCATTAAAAGTAGCTGCCTTTTCAATTTTGGAAATGCAACCAATGACCATAACGTACGCCTTAACTCTGGATCTTAAATAATTTATTTCATGAGACTTGTAAAAGTTGATGCTAAAAACGTAATAATACATAACTAATAATAGCACAATAGTACTTATTTACACTCTAAAACATTGAATACATTAATTCAACCTACTTTAAACATTTGCGGACGGAGAGCAGGTAGTAGTGTCCGCTATGCCGTGACGCTCCAGTGAATCCGCTCATAGTCGAGAAATCGAAATGTTCTTCTGGCAAAACACTCGTTGGAATGCTCGAGCCTGAAGGCACTTCGATTTCACGACCAAGTCGGTAAGACCCAAATTGCCCATCCTGATTGGCATGCAGAGCATGCTTTCAGCGACCCATCGTCTTCCTCGCATTCAGAACGCTTGATAAAGCCCTCTGATGCATGATAGACAAGATAATCGGGTAATTTCCGATGACTGTCATTCCCTTCAGTGACAGGGAGAATAATCGTGATCGCCAAAAAGCGAGGGCCTTGGAGAGTTTCTCCTAAATCGTAATTACTTGATTTGACCTCACACGCGAAGTATACCCCCAAATACCTCAGGTATGAGTCCACTGTATGCTGAGTGGGGTATCTGCACGATTCCACAACCCACCACACCACAGGATTTGGCTCTTAAATCAAATTGACAACAGCCCAAGCTGATGGAAAACAGCCTAAGTCGATGGAAAACAGCCTAGGCTGATGGAAAAGCCTCGTCGCGCGTTACGAAAATAGCTAAGCCGTCCGCATACACCAGCATGAGAGACCTCACACTGGTATACGGAAGGAAGATTTACCAACAATTGTTCCAGGGCCAGCAAAGTCGTAAAGCATGCCTGACAAAGGGCAGCTCTGCCGGACAAAATGGAATGGGAGATAGACTCTGTCCTTGATGCTTAATCAGAATAGCAGAGAGATAAGTAGACAGAAGTATTACTTACCCCATATACTGCAAAAGTAACAAAGTTCCAACATAACTAGGAACAAAAGGAAAGCTGTTGTGCGGTACCCGAATACCTTTTTGGCCATGATTCTGGGTGTCGGGCATGTGAAATTCAATGCATAATTTTTAAAGTAAATAAAAAATTAATTATTTCCGTTCAGTGTTAATATTTAGGCATATGAGAATAAAACTTAAAAGAATTATTCAAATATTTCACTATTTATTTATATTTTTTACAATTGTTTCAAAAACTTTGGATTGCCCGAATACTTTTTACGGTGAATGTAGATGGGTTTGCCTATCCTTATTGAAGCAAATTACGCAGATATATAAACTGAGGATCAGTTCGTTAGGATTAGACCATTAGAAGCGTAGAAATATATTCACAAAAATGGATATAACTGTATCCTTTATTAATAAAAGTATTAGCAAGCTTGTGGGAAGTCCCAGTACATATTATAAGCTATTAATTTATTAGAATATTACTTCAAATTTTTAATCAACAAATGCGGTTGAAACATTCGTAAAGCAACTGGTCAAATTAAGAACACATTAAAAGAAAAAGAGTTATTTAAAACTTACCAGGCAATTCGGTGGCTAATCTTAAGTTTTCATATGAAACTCTCTCTAGGGGTCTTTGATTCCAAGCAAACAATACAGCCATTTGAAAAGTAGTGACATCCAAATCGAATCGTCCAACATTGTTAACAAAAGTTATTGTACCATTGCTCATGTGATGATACCATTGCAACTTTCTTCCGGAATGTTTCTTTTTATAGAAATCTTCTACATCAGGAATATAGTCCTCTAACTCTAGCGGCAGGCTGACAGAAACTCGTTCCGAACACCGTGCCCACGCGCCCGCATTCAAAATTTTTATATTGATTGCATCGTGGCGGGTCGTGGAAGCTCTAAATTGAGCATTTAAATCTTCACTAACCTAAATTTATATTGGAAGATTTTCTAGATTATATTTAGGTTATGGAGCTCTACCTTTATATCTTGGAACATTCTTGCAAGCTTATTTACATAATCTGCAGGCATGCCTACTTCTCTTAGCCACTCCACCATGTCTTCCTCTTTCTCGCTGTCGGCGCTGGAATCTAGTATAAGCCTTTAAGAAATTAATAGTTAAAAATAAATGAGAGTGGCCTAAAAATTATAATTACCTTCTTGTGAGATGCACTTTATGATATCGCATAAATACATCCTTATTACTAACATATTTTAGAACGAGTAGGACATCCTTCAATCTGCTTTCAATTTGTTCACTTGTCAGCCGCTTACTTAGTGGTGTCCTCCGAAGGAGCATATCACAATAATTTGCTAATAACTCTGGACATTTGCTTTCAGGGGTCGTGACTTTTACACCTCGTGCTGTAATAGCAGTGGGAAGCTCGAGCTGAAAACAAGAAAATGCACTTCTAGGAAAATAATAACCTCACAAGTTCACCTTAAAAACCGTAATATCATTTACTACACTTTTAAATGCCTTATCTCTAGCAGTTAGAAACCTTGGATCATCGTTGAATGCTTCCTTAACCAAACCGCTAAAACGCCTAAAAAGCTCAAGTAATCGTTCGACATATTTCTCTGAATCCTGGGTGATAACATCTGCTGCTGCAAGCATGTCTGCTAAGCCAGCAGAAACGATATGATTTTCGAGATCCCTTAACATTGGCTCGACACCCCCATGTACCCTATCAAGTAATCTAAACATCAGTTGCAGTCTTTCCGTCTCCCCAGATTTAATTAATGGTGCACATTCCGCTAATAAGGTTGTAAGATGATCTCCTATGAGAACATTAACACAACATTGCGCTAAAGGATGGAAACTACTAGGCTCTAAGTATCGCTTTGCTCGAGCTTCTTCCTCGCGAAGCTTTGCATCCGCATATCTCATAAATGCTTGTACCCCATTTGCTTGCTGCTGTTCGTTGGCTTTAAGACGATAAAAAGCAGCGGTTGCCTTAAGATATGCAGCTTCGAAATTTTCTCGATAAATTTCCAATTTATCTTCATGATTAGAGCATAAATTTACATAACTTTCCCTTACTCCAATAACCAACTGCGAATCAAAGGCGTCGCCATTCCTTTCTGCGTGGACTATTTTCATTGCCGAATCCTGCAAGCGATCCTTAATATCCTTAAATATGTTCTCATTCCAAGAATCCAGCATCAATTTGCGAACTATACTTTCCTCATTTGGTGATTTTTTCTGAGGATTCGCACTAGAATTGTTTGACGAACTCTTTCCCTGTAAAGATGTTTCAAGCTGTCGAAATGGTAGTGGCAAATAGCTACTTTGTGTAAAAAACTTTCGCCATTCAATAATATATGTTTTAAGAAGGGCATGCTCTTCTCTTTGTGTTTGAACACGCTTTTGTGCCTGCACAATGAATTCTACAATATCGTCTCGTAAACATTCGTATATTTTCGAAGCGCCTTTTTCATCCCACAAACAAACTAAATGCACGCCATAAAACAGATCCTGCCATTCAGACTGCGATACCGTTTCCTGTTTGAGTAGCTTAAGAACAATTGGTCTCATTTGGGGCCAAATATCCTCAAACGAACACTGTTCCTTCCCCTGTAATGAGCCGCTTTAAAAACGCTATTTAGAGAAACTTCCAATAATACCTTCAACATTGTAATAATCTAAATATTCTCATTTCATCGACAATGCAAATAATATATAGCTAACGGAGTCTTATGAATATAAAACTCTAAATAATTTGATATTGTTGACAATTGCAAGTAATGCAACATCTAGGTTAGGTTACTAGAGTGCGTTCATTAATGGCAGCAAATACGACAAGATGTGAAAGCCTGAAACTGAAATCAAATGCATCTTGAGTAATTTTTGGTTACAATGCTGAAAAATGGTAAAATTAGTTATGAATGAAACATGTTAGGGTATGCTCATGGGAACATTATTGCAAAGAAATAAATGAAAAATATGTTTAACTACTCGTTTAATTCCTAGATTACTTTTCTACATAACTTTAACTGGGTAGCATCTCTTTCAGTTGCATTATTCAGCGTATTATTTCTATCTCTTTGTAAGCACCTCGGTAAACATAGTGTTAAATAAAGTGAGTGTTTTTTTAACTCGTACACAAAGTATTTCACTTCTCCACATTTTAATAAAACTTTTGCTTTACTGCTTTTACAGAGTGAATTGGTAGCAGGAACCAATTCGTGTTTGTGCCAAGGTATCAAGCACCTTGACTCATTTAGGTGAAGCAAAGGAGCTTTACCTTAAACATATCGTTGATAATTAATATTTGGAAAATACCTAAATGATAGTTTGAATAAAATTTTGAATAAAAACGTAGTATATGAATGTAACCGTACTAATGTTTATTCAAAGCGGCGTCGGCTAGGCAGCGCCCAGCTTATGGCTTCCCAAACGAAGTATGGTGGCGACGTTCTACATTGCTAAATGAGATTGTGTGTGGCTTTGAAAATATTTCACTTTTTGGGGATTATTTCCTTATAAAGACAGAATTTTTAAAATAAAGAGTGCTTATAGTTTCTGTTAGAAGTTGTGAAAAATATGTCGTGGGCACCATGGCCGCAAACGGCTGTACCGCAGCCTCCGCCAGCTCCCACAAATAGTGGGTCTGTTTGTGGAGCTGCTTCAGCTCCTGTAGCATCTACCGGTGTGACGTACAGTCCTTCTGTTCCGCCGCCGACATCATACACTCCAGCTCAGTTTGCAGCTTTGCCTCCAGAACAGCAATATGCCATTCAACAAAATTGGCAGCAATGGCAGACATATCACCAACAATATGCACAGTGGCATGCGCAATATGGCGAGCAGGTAAGCTTCGAACTTTTAGCGAATTCCGCTTTTACAGTGAGTACTTTTAGTATCAGCGGGAAATGCAGGCCAAGTTGGGCATGGTTGCTCCAACACTTCCATTCGTTCCACCGATTCCACCATATGCGGCACCCATTCCACCTACTGCTTCGGCAACATATTCAGTACCACCCCCACCTCCAGCACATACCGCGTCTTTTGTTAGTGCTCCAAATATTTCAGCCGCAGCCTCCCAGCCCCCACCTCCTCCGCCGCCACCCGAAGAAAGTGCCGCTGAAAGTGGTATTCAAGCAGGAGAGCCTAGAGATAAATCGGAGCCTAATAGTAGCCTTGATTCTCAGTCCTCGAAAATCCCCAGGGGGGAAAAAGAGCGGTTGGAAGCGAAACAAGAGCACGAGCGTATGACTTACGATAGACCACCTCGAGAAGATCAGCATTACGAGCACCGTCCTCAGCAATGGAAAAATAATACCGATTCGCGTTATTTTGGTGGAAATGACCGTAATCGCGGCAATTATAGCGAAAACAGGAATGCGCGCAATTGGGGAGGAAACGACGGTGATAACAGAAGAAGAAATAATTGGCAATTTAATCAGCATCAGCAGTCTACAAAAGATCAATCGGAACAATCACGCACTATTGGTCAGTTTAATCAACAAAAGGCTTTTGAACAAGGGAGTGGTAATCAGAGTAAGACTTCAGACTTTAGTAAGAGTTCAGAAGATGATGAGGGAAAAACTCCTGAGGAGAAGGCTTTTGACGAGCAATTCAGAAAATGGGAGGAAGAATTTGAAAACTGGAAAAGACAAAACGCTAACCATCCCGATAAACAGGCATATAAAGAGTATGAGATGAAGTTCGAAGACTGCCGGAGAAAGTTGCTGGAGCGTAGAGAACTGATGAGAAAGAGGAAACTGGAGAGGAAACTAAAGCAAGAACAGGAGAGAAGAATGAAAGAGCAACAGGAAAATGTACATACCAAAGTAGAGGAATGTCCTAATCCTAAGAGTTCTGCAGTAGAACACGAACAACCTAAAATATGCGATCCGATCAATGATCCTAAGGAATGTAGTGATTTAAATAAAGAGGGTGAGAAGGAGACTGAGATTTCTGAAAAGTGTGAAGAAGCTGATTCGGAAAAGTTGGAATCTGAAAGTCTAGAATTTTTGAAAACAACTAAATCGGATGGAATACCTGGTTTGGATTTGGTTTCTAATTCTGAGGACAAGACTGGTGGAATCAAAACTGATGAAATTGCAGAAGTGATAGATTTAGAAGCTGAAGCCAAGGCAGGTCGTGATGAACCTACTGCAGCATTAGTTATAGAACAAAAACATGAAGTAGCAGAAAGTGTTATCGATCACTCAAAGGACACCCCAATTAAAATTGCGCCAGAAAAGGTGCAAAGTAACGAAATTCCATCTCTACTATCTCAGAAATTTGAAAGACCTGAACTGTCTCCAGAGGGTGGTGAGATGGAAATAAATAATATGCAAGATGGTAATAAGGATAACGCCAATCAGAATATTGCTAACGAAAACCACTACACCATTAATGCATCCAATTTTTCGTCTTTAGAAAGCGGAGCCCCAGGGGCTCGTAAAATCGTTGGCAATGAGCCTACCGATAATAATCGGTTTTCTACAGGTGAGAGAAATGTTCCAGCTGGAATAGCCGAATTAGCCAATGCTCTGTCCGATCCTAATGTATTGGCATTAATCACAGCAGCAATAGGAAATAATGCAGTTTCCAGGTTGGAGAACAATATGAGTGCAGATAATCAGGGGCTACCTTCAAGAATATCTCCTTGGATGGTTGGGCAAGAACCCTTTCAGGGTCAGAACCCAATGCTTCAGAATCAGAACCAAATGGTTCAGAATCAGAACCAGATGCTTCAGAATCAGAACCAGATGCTTCAGAATCAGTTTGGTGCCCAAAATTTCAATAACCGCGATTTCGGTCCTATGAGTAATTCAAATTATTGGCAAGATGGTGGGTCTTATAAGAACAAACCATGGGATAATAGAAATATGGGAGACAATCGAGGAAATTTAAATCCGTGGCCGAAACATCCTGGCAGGCAGCAAGATTTTAGAAGATCTGGTGGACAGAACTGGCAACCTAATCGTGATTCAGGAGGGAGAAAAAGTTTACCATGGCAAGACGACATCGATATGCGACAGAATATGTCTGAAAGGTAAGTTTTTTGAAGTTCTGTTCAGAAATTATCAAGAAATACGCTGTTGGGATTATGTATACTTTTACCGCTTTATATTTTAACAATATTATATTGAATTTAGTTATTAAATGAAATTGCAATATAAGAGAAAAATTTGATTTAACATAGATACATTTAGAGTTATTTTTACAACAACTTATTTTGTACGTTTAAGTGGAAAATCAAAAATTTTTATCCAGTTCAATTTATGCACGTTGTAACCCAAAGGGGGTAATTTTATTCTTGGGGCAATCGAAACAACATTAGGGTTAACAATGCAAGCTGCTAGTGGATGGTGACAGACAATGCAGCAAATGATTATTAGATTTAAAATGTATGGAAGTTGGAAACTCCTATTCAAGTTGTTTACTTTTCAGAGAGGCTATCAGGGGCTCTTTAAATGCAGTCTCTGTAAAATTTGTTTGAAAAAATTCGTATTATCTCGTTTCGTCAAAATATAATACTACTTGTTTTGGAGCTAGGGTGTATGAACTTTTTACTGGAAGGCTTGCTAATCAGTGAGCAATATTCAGAAAAAAACTATTCTATACACTTCATTGGCTAAAATTGTTTAGAATGCACTGGTTCATAATTGTTTTTATGCTGTCTCCTGATTTAGTAAATATATTTTTAGTTTTGCTCGATCGTTCTCTGTTTTGGCTTCTTTCATGGCGAGAAAACGATTTGAGCATCGGAGTATGTATAGCTCGTGTCAATTTATACCGTTCTGCGTACCCTATTGTCTGATTTATATTTTTGTGTTTTCGGCGTTTTCACTTCTACTTTAAATTTGGTAATATGCTGATCACAAGCACAACCTCCAACACTTTAATTCAACCAATCAGAAAAAATATAAATGTAGTCCACTTTGGGTAGAACAGATTCGCCTTTAAAATTAAAAGTGAGCTCTCAATACGTTCACAAAACTTGAAATATCTGAAAGCATTTTTTTCCTCTTTAACACACGATTATTTCGAAAAGTAATTGAAAAAGAATGCCTTCATTCACACTCAGCAACACAGTACAAAAACTCATGAGCAGAACTTTTGTTTCGTAAGGCAACGAAGCAAAAGCAAGCAATCATCACAACGACCGACAATAACATTGATGAAATATAAATTATTCACACCAGCCCAAGCAAAACGAAAAAGCAGGAAAACCCGAGAGTAAAACGAAAAAGCATGCTTTGTATCGTTGCAGGCTCCCTTGTTTTACCAGTTGGCTTTAACGACCAAGGTATAAAATTTATCGCCATTTTGGATGTGATGCGGAAAAACTAAATTTTCTAGTTGAAGGTAGACCACCGAGTTATAATTAAGAGAACTCAGTGATAAAAGTTATTGATCGCCTTTGGGTAGAAATTGCCTCTGAGGTTAAATGTTCAGGGGAGGCTTGTTATTCTTTCTTTTGTATGGAGGTAATTAATGTATAAGGAATGAAATCAGAACAAAACTTATAATGAAAACAACTATTGAGGCAGCCGAACTTATTTTTTTTTTATTATTTTAATAAAATCTCTAATTTATAAGTTCACACACTTCAATCGCATCACAGCAGATCAAGTTATTACTATAAGTATTTACTTTCATTTATCGCGTACTAATTCAAATGCAGTTTAGTTTATATTCAATTTCTGATATGGTTAGTAATCATCAATATCGTCGTATTCGTTCCGAACGGAAAATGTTTCGAATTCCTTGTTTTTGTTGTTGCTTTTCAAAAACAAAAACACGGTTTCGGAACCTTTTCCGTTCGGAACGGATACGACGATAAGGCTGACAACACTACATGCATAAAAAAATTATGAGAAAATTAAAAAAATACCTCAACGTTTTACTATAAATATTTCTTCTGGGCTTTCTCTGAAGTTTGTGTTAATCTTCGAAACTTTATTTTCAACCAATTGCAACAACTTATCAAATGTTTTTGATCCCATGTTATTAAGTAGATGTACGCAAAATTTACTCGAAACCACTTCACTTTCTGCTGAAATTGTTACTACTGGAATTACCACAATATCTTCATCCAAACCGTGCGACATGATGTTTGCTACTGAAATGTTTTTACTCATTCACACTACAAAAAGCAATGCTTTCTAAACAAATCGTTTTTGCTTTTCGATTTGTTTAGTGTAAATACGTGTTAGTCAAAGTGCTTTTCTGATTTTTTGCTTTTTTGCTCATAAAACGTTTTTCTCTATTCAGTGTGAATGCATTCTAATAGCGTATTCGAGTCGTCCGTCGTTTCTGCTCACAAATCACTCTCGGAGCAGAAATCGAGCAAAATCGTATTCGAGTTCTTCACCCCCTCAGCGAGCGAGCAAAAATGCGGATTCGAGTTGGTCGTTCGCTCATCGAGCGAACAAAACAGCGCATTTGAGTGGTACCATAATGTGCTCGACGAGCGATCAAAAAGAGCACTTTTTCGACTCTGGAAATGAAATGCAGATTTGTACTTTATTTACGATTGTGTATTTGATAAAGTGTCTGGAATAAATTTTGACATTTGATACTAGAAAAGCAAAAGTCCACGTTTTTACAATTATAAGCAAATATGAGAAAAAGATATTGGTTGCATTGGAATTGTTCTCCTCCTCATCCTCAAGCGAAAGAAGAAATTGCTACTACTTTGACTAGATGTCTCAGAACTCCTCGAATGAAAATTAACATGTTCATGGGGATTTTGTTAAATTGACAGCTGTGTCATCTGAACATGAAGGAAAAAGTCGAGCACATTTCTGCTCTGCCCAAGAGTTGCTCTGCTTGAGAGTTGCCCTGCCAGAGAGTTGCTCTGCCCAAGAGTTGCTCTGCGCGAGAGGTGCTCGACCGGAAGGCAGATTTCGAGTATACGACTCGAATACGCTATAAGGTAGCTACAAAATTTCATTAAAAAAACGCAAATTTTTTCAAATAAACTTTTGTAAACTGTAGAACAAAATCCCCTTTAGAAGGTCAACCAATACAAAAAAAACTGCTCATGTGGTAGCCCGTCGCCGCGGCGGAATACAGCTGGCATCCCCGTCGTTCACTTTTTATATTGTTTAACTAAAGAGGAGTAGAGTTGAGTTCTAACCTGGCAGCCTAGTCTATGCAGACCACTAGCGAACGCGACAGCACGTGCGAGATGGAATTTCGTAAGGGGCGCGGCGGCGGGTTAGTCAGCAAACTCGGTGAGCCGGTATCAGTTTAAGTTTACACTGTACATTTTTTGTGAAGAAACATATGATCACATCTATAGATGTGATCGGAAAAGTATCTGGGGTTCTACATAAGGCGTTCCTCAACCGGTTGAAGCCAATCAAAGTATGTACATTTTTTATCTCTAGGTCGGGTCCGATTTTCCCTCACTGGGGATGGGGACTCTGGAAAGCCACGCCCGAATCCATCGTTCAACGTTACCGCTATATGCCAGGGTTTCCATTCTGGGATATCGTCCCCATTGCAGGTGTGCGGTTCTCCACAGGGCAGCGAATTCAACATCAATCCTCAGCGGCGCAATCTCATCCACAGCTCGTCCCCCCTTTTTTTCTTACTTTTCTCTCTTCTGCAAAGAGCTTGATCCCAACTATAAAGTGCCTACATGAAGCGTGGTGTTACCTGTACTGTGCACACGTTTTCATTAGCTTTGTAACCAACAGCTGTTAAGTGTCAAACCTAAGAAAAAATATTTCTAAGCAAGGAAACAGTTTTAAGATGCTTCTTAAATTTTTCACTTGTTCACGCCACGTCAGTCAAAATCAAAATAAGCGCTGGTACGACGAAAATTTTTTTTTTGACACAGAAAACCAAAACGGTAGCTTTTTTTTATGTGTGTGTGTGTCATCACGCCTGAAAATAGGAAGATTTTTAATTGAATATCCTGATCCTCACTTCAGGCCCTTTATCACTTTTGGTTGAGGCGTGCCACGAGTAAAATGCCTCTATTCGACGAAGAAATAGAAATTTTTTGGAAAATGTAACTTAAGGGGGCAATTTACTTAAAAAATCCAGAAATTTCATTTTTTTTTAAATTCTAGTACCTAGCCAGTGCTTTCCAAATACTTTTGGGTATTTTTTTCAACTAAAACATAATTTTCCTTATGTTTTTGCTAATGGGACAGCGCTGCGTACCAACAATTTTACCTGAGTTTGGAACGCCGCAGCAGTTACCTATATAATAGTAATATAGTTATCTAATGTAAGGACTTACATGTGGTGCTGAACAATTCTAAGAATTTGTAGTAAGGTAAAAAATGTTTTTAACGGAATATTATAATAAAAGCTAGTATAACGAGTTTTTTTGCATTTTCCCAAAAGCTGATTTTCTTGTTTTGCGGCACTAATTTGTAATTTGAGAAAATACTGCAAATTTTAATGTAAGCGCTTTACCAACACCAGAAGAAAAAAGCTGGCAGTTTACGTTTTATGGTCCAAGGGTGCACATTATGTGCAAATTAGAAAAAAACTTACATGATGCTTCCCACATTCTTAAGCATACGTGGAGAAGGAGACAGTGTTATTTATTAATTAGACTTCATACAAACAAAGATATCGGCAGCTCTCACACGTACTTGCAATAATATTTAATTCAATGTTTGTAATTCAAATATTTTGCTTGAAAGGTAATAAAAAATAAAATTAATAAGGTGCATAATATAAAAATAAAATGACTTTTCTATAACTTCAGTTAAACACCACTACCTACGTGATAATGTTGCCTCTTATGGTTCTTGCCGTAAAAGTAACAAAGTCAAACTAGTTTTATTGCGACTCAATAAAAGTATTTCGCTGGCTCTGGACATCGTCCAACATACTTGCGCCTTCTGTCCGGATGAAATTGGTCACATCCTTCTTGTTATCGCACTTTAACTTTGGTCGTTGGGTTTTTTGTAAAATTCACTCTAACTGCTCTCGTAGGTTAAGCGTAGCATTTAACAGTTGCATTCGATTTGTCTTTGTTCTGAAAAGGTTTGATTATATTTCCCATATTAAAAAAAATAGTGCTATACGTCTATATTCAGCTCAGATCTCTGATTTTGCTTTTTATATTAATGCGCACGTCTACACCAGGGTACCTATACGACCTAATGCAACCACTTAACTCACTAAGCCGCTGCAACTTATTGCTACCTCGCTTCCGTACTTTGAACTGGAAAATTCAGACATTGTTCAGGCCATAGGTTTATGGAATGGCCTGCCTGATAGTATTCGATGTGCGGGGAGCTTAAGTGCATATGAACGATTTCTTATCAACTTTGAATCGTAAAGCTGCTGTCTAGTGCATATGTGAGTGTCTCACGTCATGCAATGCTGTTTTTGTGTATCACTTTTGTTTCTGTGGATACACATATATTTTGTTTTTCCATTATCACTTCATTCTTGTTATATTTTCTTCTTTATATTTCCTTATTACTTTCATTTCTTAATTTTATGAATTTTTCCGCATATGTTTTACTTTAAAAAGGAAAAAACGATTGAAACGAATTTCATAAAAATTTAATGGGACTTAGTCGGCATCAAAACACATCGATTAGCGCCAGAATGAAGTCGATTGCATCGTTCCTTTGAAAGATATCGTTTTTTTGAATCTTCTGTCATATGGAAGAAACCCAGAAACCCAGAATTGTATTGATTTTGTAATTTTATTGGGATGTAAGTTTGTGGTACCGTAACTTTTATCTATAAACTGCATATAATACTAAATAATCCTCTTTGATATGAATTGAAATTGTCTTGCATTACAGCAAAAACTAATATATATATGACTGGAACTTTTCCGAATAAATGCACACTAGATATTAATACCAAAATTGCAAGAAAATATAACTTCTTTAAATTCAAAATATGTTACTAAACTAAAAAGTCTTCACTTAAACGTAAGACAAAAAATAGATAATCTGTGGCATACTTTATGCATTTCCTTTAATATTTTGTTTACAAAGCCATTCTTAAATACAAGAATAAATGTATTCATATTTGTTTACTTTACATTTTACTGACTTTGAAAACAGCGGGAAACTTTTTCATGTGTGTTTTATTTTGCTGTTTAGTTCATAATAATAAATAATAAACTCAAAATATTTAATTATCTATATATATACATTTTTCGATACCGAATTCAGACTTTTATCTCTACTTAAACACGTACTGTACGGCAAAGTTTTTATGGATTTATTTTTTAAGGTCGCAATATAATGAGAATTGTGAAAATTGAACCTATTGATTATTGTGAATTCTGACTATTTGATAAGACGCTGATCGCTACGAGTGGCTGATTAAATTGGACAGTTAAAAATTAAAATGGTAACATCTCAATGGCTTATTGAAGTAAATATTCCGCTATGAATAGAAATCTTGCAAAACACATTAAATTAGTTAATTAATCTTTTAATTTTCATGTGAATGGAGATGTCACTAAAGTAAATTTTACTCCTTTCTTGCTTGTGTCGTCTGTTCATATTCTTAATTTATTTCAATATATGGTTTCATGAGTGCAAGGGATAAAGCACTGATTCAAAGTGATTCAGAGATTTCAGGTTCGAATCGTACCTACATCTAGCAACGATCGAGTTCTTCTAAAATAGTTATATCAACTGCTCAGATAGAATATGGAGTTTTATGATTTACTATGGTTTTTGTATTTAAACAAACAAGTCAACTACGAAAAGGTACAGGCCGGCACTTAGTCATTACAGGACAATTTCGAAAGAACTGTTTCAACTGTTGCCAAATGACAAATGCTTTCTAAAATTTTACATATTAGATATAATAATTAGCGCCTGAATCCTTGAATTCATATATGAAGTGATTAAATATACGATATTTAATTTTATTTTTCATTTTTGCAAATTTAATAGAATATATAATGATTCCTTTCTTGTAAATACGAAGAAAAAATAAACATACAAAAAGACGATGAAATTTTGATTAACTTACTAGCTCAAATGGTAGCTTGTGATTTATCTCAAAAGTAGTCAATGGTCGCTTTCGATTTATATAAAAAAATTAATGTAAGAATTACTTTTTTTACAAAATTCATTCTAAAGAATTTATTATGACTTAAATTATACAAAATTTACTATGAAAGAAGAAAACGAATTTTAAAAAACGTTCTGGGATAATGGGGGGATCTAATATTTCCTTACTTCTGGTATAAAATGGGTTAATGCAATGTTACTTATATTTTTTTTCAAATTTTGGAAAACATATGGCTCACTATTCTGTATTTAATGGACACATAAATGAAGCAAAAGGGGAGAGATAAAAATATAACATCAATAACAAAGTACACATTCGATGTAAACAGAGATTGTAAAAATCGATTAAATAAACAAAAAAGTGGCTATTCATATTTACATATTTAGTATAAATACTAAAAGAAATACATTGGAACTTCTCTAAGTCAAACTTCTCTGAGTCGAATTTCTGTAACTTGAATTTTTCATTAACTCGAATTTTATTCAATCATTAGCGTCTCTCAAAATAATTCTTTGAAATAATATTCTCTAACTCGAACTTTTCTACAAGTAGAACAAAAATGTCAATTAATGCAAGCAATTTCAACTTCTTTAACACATGCTGAAATTTACATAGTGCGAATGAACACACGGCTCATCTTGAGATGTAAACTTTTTTTCTCTGAAAAGCTTGAATGTTATTAAAAAAAATATTGACACATTAAAAAAAAACTTGAACTCAAGAGTTTGCGTGTAATCTTGCAATTTGGGCAGAATAGATTCACATCTTGAATTAAAGTAAACTTTATTCATAAGTTTAAACTTAAAAAAAAAATCACAAAACAAAATAAAAAACAAATACAGAAACTAAGTAAAATATTCCTTTGAAAAAATATTGCACAAATTAATGTTTACTTATACAAATTTGATTTTCTGAATTTTTTTATTTATTTCAGGTGTTGTTTCCAACTCAAAGCAATTCATATTTTTTGCGCTAAGGTAATCTTTTGTAAGAAGGATCGTGGACAAGGTTTCTGAACACAACTTATTTCTGAATTTTGTTTTGTTTAGATTAGCAGAGGAATTTGGTAGACTTATAAATTGAAAAAACAAATTTTTTCATTAGAGGAAATGCTGGCTCAAGATTACTTCTTTTAGTTGCTAATAATTTATCCCAAAACAATTGAACATCATCTTTTTCGGACAATTCATATTTAGAAAAATCAATATTCCTCAATTCCCTCCATTCGGAATCTATTTTATAAATATCTGTGCTGGGAATTATGTTTGGAAAATTCTTACAAAATTCTGCAATTGATCTCTGTTCTTTACGTGCAACAACTTTTGGATCCAACAAACTGCAATCTTTTAAAACTTTATTACTAAAATCAAACCTCTTCTTTATTTGCTGAATGAGCGCTATTATAAAAGTGCCTGCAGTTATTTAAAAAACAATGTATTTCTTGTTTTTCGACCCTGTTATTTCCTTTTAACTCCCTTAAGTAAAGTTATACTATAGGACCTAAATATATGTCTTCTAATTTTAAATAACTGTTTGCATTATGTGGATCAATTGTTTCAATAGTGTTATTATCAATATATTTTCTTTCCATAAAGTTATCTAAAATAGTAAAAATAAATCCTCTTACCTCGTTAAGAAGCTGTTGCGATTCGCTCTGGAACAACTTGTTTAGCTTATTAATCATAGCATACAGGAAAGAAACCCTAAGTACAATTTAGTTAACGGATTTTCTAAAACTTTAAATATTTTGCTGGGTCCTTCCAATTTGTCAATATTAACAATAAAATAAAAAGGGCCAAAAGTCTTTGAACCACCAGCTCTAAAGAAAACCATCTTATTTGAAAAGGATGTAGTAACTTTTTTGGTTTAATACCTAACAAAACTTGTATGTTTTTAAATTGCTCAATACGTTTTCGACTATTTTGAATATAGTTGAATATTTCCTTGTCAAAACTTTTATATAGCTTGGCAATTTCTCGCATGCATAGGATGCACATAAACTAAATAAGTGACAAACGCATTTGAGAATAAATAAATAAGGAATCTCTTTTTTCAGTAATGCAGCAACTGATTGTTTCGAAACTTCGAAACAAATGATTGAGTTTTAGCTTTGTGTAATGTATGTGTGTCTGCTTTATCAACTTTAATTAACGCAAAAAAGTGATCTTTAATTTTCATATTATTCTCAACTCTTACAACTATACTCAAATGTTTTACGGTACTTAAATCTGTGGGCTCGTCAATGCATTTTGAAAATTTATTTCTTTTTAATATATCGACTAAATAACACATTTGTTCATCAGCAAAAATATTTTTTTACTATGTTTGTACCTTTTGTCCTACCACAGTTAATTCTTTTACTTGTGTTGCTTTTTTTCCTGTCAATAATAACGCACTCTTCACTATATGAGTTAAGTGGTCCAAAATTGAAAACGGTAAATTGTGCTCAACACAAAACACTACTCCTCTGTCCTTTTCAGAATTCATTTTTACAGTATTTGCTATAGTAGTTTGACCCCGCAAAGTGTTTGATAGTTTTCTATGTTTTCACTATTTTCGTGTTGAAGTAAATCCTTCTTTCCTCCACAAGCTCTGAATTTCTGCTCATATATTTTGCTAAACGGAACGCCGTTGGGGTTTTCTACTAATCACTTTTTTAGATTTTTCGAAAAACATTTAATTAACAAACCTTTTCTTGCGGAACGTTTAACAGTTTTTCTGTTGCATAACTTAGCTACTTAGTTACATAACGTTTTCTCATGAAACGTTTTTCAGCAGATTGCTGACAAAATCTGCTGAAAATATTTTATACGAAAAGCTTAACCGGAGTCCTAATACAATCATATATGTATATAACAATCTGCACACTACGTGGGATGAACTTACTGCTTTTAGTAGAGTCGAAAGTGATTTTTATGAATTCATTGGTTAGTACATAAATTTCTTTTTCTGATTTTTGGTGAACAATAAAAATTATACACAGCTGATCCTATTGAAAGGTGCTGGTGTTATTAATTATTGTCTAATGTTATGATGTAATGAATTTTACTTCTGATAGAAGTGTCAGGAACAAAACTTAAGACTTTTACGATTTCAAAAAAGATGGACACTAGGACACTAGGTTTACCAAACCCGTCAACCCTCTCTTTCAATTACATTATTCAGCGAATTTTTTCTATCTCTGTTGTAAGCTCCTCGGTAAACCTAGTGTTAGTATAAAAAATTAAAAAAGGGGGAAAAAAGGTGTTGCCGTTGAGTTTAAAATACCGAGGAGTATGTTGTCAATAGCTGTGTTTTTTTGCATCTGATCCGGATCATTGAAAATTTTGTATTAAGTTGACCTCTTAAAGACAGGCAAATAATCAGCGATTTTGAAACCTAAAAAAATTCATCAGATTGCCATGAGGTTGAACAATTCAAAACCTCAAAATGTGAACTCGATATTTTCTAGGTTCTATTTTGACATTTCCTACGGTTCAAAATCATGGCAATTTGATTAATTTTTCAGACTCTGAAAATATCAACTACTTATACGCATCAGTTTAGGGGTCAATTTAATTCAAAATTTTCAATGATCCGGATCAGATGCAAAAAAACACAGCTAATGATACGGAAAAGTAGAGACACAATAACAAAATCAGTGAATTCAGAGGATTACGGGCAAAAAAGAAAACGAATTAGGCTGTGTATACATATATTGGCGTTCGTCTAGCTAGTGATAAACACACCACTATCACGACCTTTGATCAGGGAAAAGGCTATGGAGTATGCTAATATTCTTGGACAGAAACAATTTCATGTTAGTAGGCTGGACAAATTCAAAACATGGCATAACATCGTCGAAAAAACCATATGTGGAGAAAGGGGACTGCATAGAGTGGAAGGAAAATAAACTTCCAAAGTTTCTAGTGGGATATGATCCAAAGAATATTTTCGATGTTAACGAAACGGGTTCATTTTACAAGTGCTTGCCAGATAAAACGCTTGCATTTAAGAATGAAAAATGAAGAGTACAGGGGAAAAACAATCCAAGTCCATTTTCTTAAAAACTGAGAAAATTCATTTTAAAGTTTTTACTGAGACATTGACAGCATCGGCTTTCTAACACCTTAAAGCCCTGTTAAATATTGACTGAGGTACATTTCTTATTTAACGAATGTTAGGCATGTAGTATTCGATGCAAATAACAGTAATGTGTGAAAAACACAGTTTTCGCAAAAAATTGATTTAGATTGGCAACCGAATTGTTCGAGAGTTGGCTTCTCAAACAAGAGAAGAGGTTCGCTTACCAAAACTGGAAAATGTAAATGTTTGTCAACAACTGCCCTTTACGTTCGAAGGATATTCAACAAGAAACTTTATTAAACTTATCTCTTTTTCTCCAAATATGACCTCAAAATTGCAACCGATGGATATGGGTGCCATAAAAAGTTTATAAATTTATTACAGTCAGCGAATTTTAAGAAAAAGTTTAGTGTTTTGAAAAAATATATCTGTGTAACACCTATAACACTCTTAGATTGTGTTAGAGAGATCTTTACCCGCTTGGCTTGTGGATGTTAGTCACGAAACAATTGCTAACTGTTTTAAGTGTGGATTCGGCAAAGTGTCTAATTGGGCTAATGAAGATATAGTTCCACTTACAGATTTAAGATTTACGGTTGAGCCACATGACGATACTGAAGATATGACCTATTTTTGGAATACTTGTATGGGAAATAACTTAAGTTTCTCATGCATGCATTACGTTGACGTGAACGAACACATCGAAATCGTAGATCTTCCTACGAAGGAAGATATTCTAAATAACATGCGACGCTGCACTCCTTTCAATTCTGACTTGGATGGTAACGAAACACGGGAAAGCAATGTAGAAATCATGACACCAAACAGAAAGGATGTTGAGAATGCCAGACAATATTTGCAAATATTTCCAGGAGATCGAACAATTTAAAAGGAAAAGAAAAGAAGACATCGCAGTTGAAAATTACTGATTATTTTAATCTGAAGCAAAATTTTTAAATTCATGTATGTAATATAATTTTCCTGAAAGGTGTTATTTTTCACATGATCTGAATTATGTTGAATTATGTTCTATGTAGTCAAATAGTTAATAAATTTTTCGTACTATAGAAAGGCTTTTTTCTCTGACACAATCAAATTTGCCTGGCAGATGGTGATTCCACTTACGGAAGTTCCACTGTAGTTGCAAAATTATATAAAAAATATTTAAAAATGCCTACATACAATGTGTGATAATAGAATGAATATAAAGGAAAATATTGAAATAAAGCAACGAGTAATTACCGCAAATGTATTAAAAAAGCAAAGAATAATTAGTGTTAAAATTCCTATGAAACACGAAAAATTAATTTTGTATAATGTTTACATTATTAATTGGAATATCAAAGCAAAATATTTCATTTATATAAGGGACTTTCTTATCTCTAATTATTTGTATTCTTTTCCGGAGAATTTCAGAATCCTTGGCAATAACATTTTGAGAGAATTTTTCTTTTATACTCCTAAAAATGAGGTCATTTTTATGATTAAAAAATGTATAAGAGGCTTCGATTTGTATATTATTCAATTATTCATCTTACAATCTGTAAGTGGCGTAGCCACACCAATTCAAAGAAGAGACTTTCACTGCTGACATCATGTCTTCGTAAAATTGTGTGAAATGAGAAAAACTAAAAAAATTATTAAAGTATGTCGTTGTGATTGCCCAGCAATGCCGATAAAACAAAAATAATAGTAGTATGTATATGGTGATTATTTATAGAATTATCGCCTGGATTCGACCCCCTTAATGTGTCTGGAACTTTGGTTAGGTTATAGCTGAAGAATTTAAACGACTTTGGCTTTAACCTCATATTCTGGGGACTTTATACTTGGTTAGTAGTAGCGTTTTTTTTTTCAAAGTTCTAAGGAGAACAGCTTCTTCAAAAATTTGTTGTAATTTAAAACATATCAAACGCCTATTAACTAAGAAACGTCTTGTTGCTTTAAGTGTTTGAGATGATTACTGAATGCATCTCTCTAATTATTATTTATTATTAAAGTTTCATGAATTGGATATGGGTTGGGGTCTTTCGAATGGTTCTTTGAATTTTTGATTTTATTGCTTTTGCAGTTTACAACTATTATTGAATTAAATTCACTAAATTTGACTAGTTGTTATTCTTTATGGAAAATTCTCTGTTTCACATTTTATATATCGATTCTAGCTTTTACAAATATAAGAATTTGTAATGAAACTTGTGTGTAAATTAGACTTGAAATTGAAATATCTAAGTGGCATTTCTATGTTTACTAAGGACTTTTGGGAAATAATGTAATGTATACACATTGGGATTTTAAGGAGATATATCTCTGCAAAATTTTATATTTATTGGCTTTTACTTTTGTTTTCTGACTCGAAACAAATCAGAAATATTTTATGTATATAATAACAAGCAATGTGTCACATGCTTAACTTTTCTATGCTGACTCTGCATAAGGTCGTAGAGTGGAATAAAGGAAGTTCTAACAAACATATAAGAATTAAAAAAATAATAAGAATACTTTTAGGAATAGAGCATTGAAAATTTACATTACGATTTAGCTATGTAATCTTTGATCGCAATTGAAACTGGTCGTCTTAAGCTTGTCTTCTTCAACGTCGATTATAAGTAATTTTCCCTGTTTTGAGATTGACGATAATCACTACCTTTACATGCACAAGATTATCAGTGGATTGACTGGAAATGGGATTACAATTCTTGTTGTGTCCCTTGGTTTACATGCCATTTCGATCCAAATAGCTTTCAGTCTTAGGGGAAGTTGGTCACATTTTTATAGTTTGTCAAAAGTGTTTCTATATATTTTCTATTTAATTCCAATAAAAACAAAAGGTAAATAATATGAACTTGAAAACAGTTAATTCAATCCACTTCTCCAGATCAAAACCGTTTAGGGATCGGACTTACTCAATCCAGTTTCGATCCAATCGGCGTTTAGATGCTAATTTCGTCAATCCAATCCCGTTTCGATCCACTT
>QYTT01090096.1:951-22909 GCA_006980735.1 Dasypogon diadema
AAGGCGCCAGGTAGTTTTAAACTCAGGGGTCATTTTCTTTCTTCCCTAGGTTTTGTCACCCAGAGGATCAACAACTTGAACTCAAGGAGCCATCAAGAGGTAGTACCAGAGTTCTGCGCCTTTATCCGCGCTATTTTTATTACAGATATAGCTCTTGTGCCCTGGATTTACAAAGGTGTAGTCAGGGGGCTACCGGGGAATGTAGGGACACTTTACAAGGACAGGTTCATAGCAGTTTTGATGAGATAAGCGATTTTACAGGTGATTTTACTGCCGCCCATGTGCACGCAGGACTTAGCTGCGGTGAGGGTGGATGCAGGAAGTGAAGCTTCCGTGGCTGTTTCTATTACCTTACCTTATGATTCTCCAGAACTCAAAAATTTACACATTCGAAGGACATCTGATTTCTGAAGAAGAACGGAGGAAATTATCAGTTTATAGAAGGTTTCTTACTGAACACTCTGTATATTTAATATCCTCCAGACGCGAGATTTCTAATTGATACAAAAGCTGGACAGGACGACGTATATGAGACCCATTGGGAAGTTGTAGTTCTTAAGATCTTAGTTTGCCATCATGACCAGAGAACGTTGTTTTAATCACGACCAGTTTCCAAAGCCAAAGTGAAGCCAAATTGTCGCTAATCTCGACAACGTTTTCTTTCTTAATATTCGATACAAAATACTTTTGGGAGATAGATAAATCCTTACTTACATAGTTAGGGCATAAAGAAACCATCAACTAGAGAACCACTTCCATACAAAAAATATTCAAAAAGCTTTTGGTGCCCTTATGGAGCGATTTCTTAGCACTAACTCCGAGTTACTAGAACTGTCGTGAGAGGAGCTACTAGAAAGCATTAACTTCCAACAAGAAAAATGATCGATTAATTGAAAATTTCTACCCTATTTATACAAAATTCCTACCTATGACGACTCCCCTAATTGTTTAGCAAATTGCCCGACTGACAGTGTAATCACTCTGATGGAAATCAGCATTGATTCCTTAGTGTTCCCTCTCCTTACCTCGATTTTTACCATCTTAGCAAGCCTTGAAAGCTCGCTGCAATTGGCTGTTCTGATCTTCCACCTCTAGGCGATGATTTCTCTGTGGTTTGTGAAAAGTCCTTTCATGAAATTTGCTGACGTGGAAGATAAGATGATAAGTTATGAAATGTTCGGTTTTGGAGTGTATTCAAAACACGGTATCCTTGTTCTGCATGAACTTTATTTACCAAATTATTCATTATTATAATGTATTGTCTTTTGGCTTATATTTTTCAAATCAAAAATTCGATGAAAACTTGAAACATCCTTTCTATGGCATCACGGTCAAGCTCCATAGCTTACAAATTGTCCTTTTTGAAACATTGTCCATTTTCGCGCAAGCTGTTCGGTCCCATGCCTATCTACGAGCGTTAGCTATTGCTGCTAGAGCTTCTGCTACATTTCATCGATGTCACGACAGTAGGCCTCCGTATCCATGTTCTTACCATACCGCAGAAACCTGTAATACACCATATCCCTCACAGTTCACAAAACCGCCTTGTCCAGATTTTAATATAAAGAGCATCACGACGGGTTTGTTCTTCGCTATAAGCATTTTTTGATAAAAGATAAAACAAAAATAATCAGGGTTTAAATGCTGCAGCATTTTTATATGGTGGCATGCTGTTGCTTTTGTTGATTTATTTGGAAAATGTTGCAGCAATTTAAACCCTAAAAATAATAATTGCTAACTGGATTCACGACAAAACACTGAGAATTACTTTTAACTACGCTTGTTGAAAGTACGATGACATTTCATCTGTTACAACCTAATAGTTTTGCTCTACTGTGTGACACAGCGGATAGAGAATTTGATTGCTAATAATAGATAAATTTCCACCAACCACAAAGTACCTGTATACCACGTGATGTGCGTCTGATTAGTTTTTTATTCGCAGAAATTATTCTATAATACTACCTATTAAATTCCTCTACATTTTCATTCATACTTTTAGGAAACAAACAGAAGCTTTTCTGTCAGCTATTTCACAAAATTAGGGTTAGTTAAATTTGCGAACAAACATTGAGATAAATTTAATAATACGCCCAGAATTCATTTGAATTTTCATTGCGAAAAATTTCTTGTCATGCGGATTTAACGCAAAGTTACGTTAACTAAATCTGAACTTTATATCACTCATATATCCTGTATCTGTTCATATATCCTGTATATCTTTCAACACAATTTAATACAAATTCCTGATGTAGGTACCTCTTTTTATATGTCCGGAGGACCGGGAGTACGGACACATGCTCACATTCATAGCAAACGGAATTCATTTAGAAACTGGCACTATTGTTGACTGACGGGAAGAACGTATTTTTTCCTGGATACAAAAACATTTGTTCAGTCAAAAAAATTTCCATAAAAATATGATTTTCCTTTGGAAGATTTTATGAAGCGTAATTAAACAAATTTATATTAACAAGTCTAAAACTAATTTAGTTAAGAATTTAATAAATAAATAATTTAACTAAGGCTGGAATGATTCTCGCTTACAAAACAAATAATCATCTCTTAGGACTAAGAATTAAATTCTTAAGAAAAACATAGTCTTTGTATGTCGCCAAAAGAAACTCTTCTTTGATCTGAAATAAGTAACAGAATTATAAGCCAAGCATTCAAATTTTCCCTTGTAAAATCACACGTTTACCGCAGTTTAATAAAATTTCAACTTTTCATATTTCCATCCATTTGATGAGCACGTCACGTGCCGATTCCGACTGATTTTACATTTTAGATTTTCTGGTAGAATGTCGGAAATTTAGTTCAAATTTTTTTCTGTACTTCCCTAAGGGACTTGCATTGATTTACTTTAAAATCACCCTCAGTTGTAGAGATTTTAAGGCAATCGATCGTAGGACTTGACTCTCTTTCTTTATTGGAAATAAAGAAATCTCATCTCTGGTCACATCTGCTTTATTAAAAAAGTATATTAAATATGTTCCTTCCAAAAATTTCAGTATTTTTTTCACTTGTGAGGTATTCAATATTTCCTTAAAAGCATTCCACTTCTTCGCCCATTATCGAATCAAAGCAGGCATCCACGCGTATTATTAAATTTTCTCATTTCAATAAATCTCGGATGCGAATAAACCCAAAATTCAATGTTGAGTATCAAATTTCCACGGTTTGGGGAAGGAAACTACCAAGCTGGAAATATCTGATATCATGAATAAAATCCCACCTGATGCCTACGGGACGACAAGTGTCTGTAGTTTGTGTGCGTGGAGAGTAGGTCTGCACTCCAGGCAATAAATTCAACCAAAAATTTAATTTGAAGGATTGTTAGTTTGGCATGTGATTTTGATACAAACGCTATTTAGCAGCACTGCAAGGAATTGGCCGAAAATTGTCTACATAATTTCGTAGTTGGGACAGAGCTTTCTCAATTAAATATTGCCATTTACCATTCAGGAGAATTTGTGCAGTGTCACGGAATTAATTTTGTAAGTAGAGCTAAACGGAGGCAACAATGAATGAAATTTCATCGCGTGATAAAATAAGCAAAAGGACACTTGAAATTTGTTTTCTTAGATCAAGGCGATTTTTTAAGGTATGGCCTATAAGCTCAGGGAACGACAACCTTATGATGCACACATCACAGCTTAGGCACAGGGAAGTTGCGGAACAAAAGATTGCGAAATTTTAACCTGACAAATGTTGCAATTTTTGGCATGAATTTATTACTGTGCAACATCCCATTGGCTTTGCAAGTACAAAAAAATTCTTGTCGGTGGAATTGCCTCAAACACTGGTACCCAGATTGGTCGCCATGTCTGTGAAACCCACGCCAACAGGGGAGAAAATCTGCAGCCCGCTCGGCCACCGGTGTGGGTTTGTTCAAATCGATAAAAAATATTATTACTAAGAACAAACCTTTTGAGGTATTACAGAAGGCTGAAAAGTAAGCGACAGGTTTCTATGTGCTGTGAAAGGACTTAAGAGGGTGAAATATCCCTTCAAAGTCGTAAAGAATGCCAAAATTGTATACACATAGTTCGGTATTTTTCATGCGCTATAATTTGAATTGTAAAAGTTCTGACTGCATTTTATAAAAAAGACACTTCATGGTAAAATCCTGAAACTGAGGAGTCAACTGACATGAACAAGAATCGAGGAGAACATTTTGGAAGCTACAAATGCATATATTATGCTTTCCAACTCTGGAAAAATAATTGAACTTACTTTTTTAAGACCTTGATTGCAAACGTTGGAGGAACAAGCTTTTGATTGCTGGACTCATAGAGTCCATAGAGTCTCGACAAGTTATGCAATAAGTGATACCTGCTAACAGGGAAGAATTCACTAAATTCATAACCAGTTAACATAAAGTTATCATTAAGTGGTTCGAAAAATATTCTCAAAAACCCAGTTTCACCGCCAAATTTTAGAGAGTTGGAACACCCCGTTTCGTGCCAGCGTTACTTTGGAGAGGATTCGCTGTAAGAACTTAAAAATATTTTTGAACATATTGACTTCATTTACAATGAATGTTTAATAAAGGTAATAGTTACAGCACAGAATAGCCTAGCTATCGAGTTATGCGGGTTCAATGAAATGCCGAATGAATTCTTTTATATGGCAATGTGTGAAAAATGACTGTTCAACTTATTCTGCTAAATTAGTACATAGCACTTATTGTTTACAAAAAGCTTACTTAATCTACATATATACATATTATTCTTTACTCTGTAGTATGAACAATGCAAATTTGTACATAAATGTCCCTCGTGCCTATAAATGCTGATCGTTATTTAGATGGACATTTTTCCCGTAAAATAATCACTTTAAAGTATAGTGGAATAGTTCTCGTCCAAACCATGTATATTTCTGATAACAAATTATTACTCCTGCGGATATAATTTAATCCATTATTGCAGAGAAAAAAAAATGAAATATCCATTTCGTCCTTTTAGTGGTACCCTTTTTAAATGTTTCTGATAATCGTTAATAAGCGTTGTTTTGGAATATCGTAAGGTATTAAGGACATGTAAAACATTTTATTTTTGATGCAAATACCCAAAGTTAAGTGAATTTCTCAAAAACGTCCCCATTCGACGGGAATTGCCATATTTAACTGAGTGGGTTAAGTGAATCAAAAAATTTCGTAATTTCTTCTTGGGTAAAACACTGAGGATTTAGAATGGATTGTTGTTCGGACGGAGTATACATTAACCCAACTCCGCTAAACACGTTGTTTTCTAAAATTCAGTACCTACCTTAGTTACATTTCATTTCTTTGAGAGACAAATTGTAAAACGACTATTATGATTTTTTTTTAACAAATATTACCTACTTTAACTACAAGGAACGTAAGTGCGCTCTTTTTTCCTAAAAGCTTCTACAGGTACAGGAAACAAGCAGACAAACAAAATCCTGCAAGGGAACAAAAAGGTATAGTCTTAAAAAAGCGCACATATACTTTTCAGTCATGCTAATAATCTTGATACGCAAAAACTCATTGTCACTAGGTACCATTTCGTAGGAAGGTATTTAGCAGGTGCAACGTTATTAACGACAATCTTAATGGAACTTGGCTGTTGCCGTAAATTGCAAGCGGAAAGAAAGCTCTCATTTCTATCCCTAACAATAGTACTAGTTTTATTGTTACAGGATGCTTTAACTAAAAAGCATGATCCTCTCGTTACATTTTTCCTCCTAGAAATTAAAACAAACGCAAAAATGGTTCTGTTGCGCTCAGCTCTCATCCCCATTCGAATCCTCAGAATAGTGCAACATCCGTTTTCATTTTACATAGTTATCTCTTTTGTCTCGTACTCTACTTGTGTGCCTGTGCAGATGATGCTCTGAAGGCACTACAAAACTTAACAAAGTGTTCCAGGATAAATATGAAACACACGTTGATGTGCTTGACAGTTCTTTAAAATCTTCAGATGAGTCTCTGTTGAATGTACACTTATCGTGGAGATTCACTTATACCAAGGTAATAAAGACTTTAGTTAGGTATGAAGGGAGACCTCGAGTGCAATGAAATGCAATATTATAATTCAAATGGATTTTGTGCATTTAAGCCATTGTGGCTCGCCTCCGTGGAATATCTGCGGAATTTTCAGAGTAAGTAAATTGCACGTACTTTTAATACGAGAACTTTCTAAACCAGGAGTTAATTATGCTTAAGACATATTCGCTAATTAGTACCAAGTTACAGTAATTATTAAGATTCAAACTATCTGTTGATAATGTGCATATCTCTGTGTTAGAACTCAATGTGACAGACATTTTGTTTTTTAAATCCATTTCTGGAATTAAATTTCTTTCTAATTCAAATTTTTATATCTGTGGATGTTCCGACTAATCCTCAGTAATTCTGATTTGAATGATATATCTTCTAGACTAGCATATCTGATTAGAATTAGAACAAGACAGAAGTCGAAATGACCCTTAGAAGACTTTGAAAACAAAAGCCATAAGGCATTAGATCAACTTAGATTTTTTAACTTTTAATTGTGAAAAACTTGTAGACAAGCTATTTGTCGTCATTCTTTTTTTTTTACAGTGGAACTAAAGCTTAGTGAATACTCTGTGATGCTATAGCACAGCCTTGGCGAAAGTAAAAGTAGAAAAAGGAAATAAGGAATTACGATGTCGAGTGAAGGTGTCTGTGTACATTCTGCTTGAACAACTGTGGTCTGTAGTCCTGCGGGTAGTAGTCTGTTTCACATTCGTATTGTTCTGATCAAGAAGGAATCGCGGAATTTCACTGTTCTGCTCAATCGTTTCTCAAGGATGAAAAAGTGAATACGGCTCGATGTGCCGGGTATCACGCGCAGCGATTTATCTACAAAGAATCAGACCAGAGATTTCGTTGGAACAATGTCCATATTATCGCCAAAAAGCTTATTTTGGACTCTATCCAACGCGGAGTCTTGTGAATGATCGCTAGATCAAATGCAGTGAAGTATTCCTTGCATCGCTGTAGAAATCGCAGGTACGTCATCGCATTATTTGCAATAGCAAAGTTGTGATCCGTCCAACTAAGATTATTAGATACCTGAACTCATAAAATGTTCAAGTAAGGAGGGTTTGAAATGCTCACCCCGGTTAACAGGAATGATCGTAGGGGATTAGGGATTCGTTTGAGAGAGATCAGAGACTTTGGATTTTAGATGCGCTAAACTCAAAAGGAGACAACAAAGCTTCAAAGGTAGAGAACACAGAAGACGTTGAGAAGTTGAGGGTGGGTGCGACCAAGATCCTTCTGACCCACATATTGAGTAGACGACAGAAGTTGTGGGAGATTGCTGAAACGGATCAGATGGTGGTACAGCGTGAAAAATGGTGAAGTGAACTAGAACGTTACAAAATTTCCAGACGGACATGCCTGCTTCGATACTACATACATGGCGTCAGTAGAGTCTACTTAGATGAGGGACGGTGTCGAGCTTACGTTCTTTATCTGCAGTTGACTAAAGTATTTAAGGTGTGTTTGTAAGTCTCTTGTGTGAGTAAATTGCAGAGCGATATTACAAAAGCGTGATAATGTTAATTGCACTAATAAAAATTTCAATATTTCATTACAACACTTCGGAATTACGCTTTACGTTACGTAGTGCCTTGTTTCAACAAATTATCTATTCATCTACATTAGGTATAATTTATCCATAAACTCAAGTAGCTCCTTCCTAATGGAAGCGACTTTAACCTGGGAGAAATGTTTACAATAAAAACACGAACCGTATTACTTCCTTTTGAGTAAAATCAAAATGCTTTTCCGATACTATCTGCAAGTTTTGTGAGTTCTTTTTAAATCCTATAATCCTCTTACGTGTGGCAACTTAGCTATATCCAGAATACATGTATTTTCACTTAGTTGAGATTTTATTATTATAGTGCTGCTTTGTGTTTACGTTTTTATCGTTTTCGATATCGATAAATAGGATTTAAGCTTTAGCTTTATTAAGGTGCTTTGAGAAAATTATTACCAAGCAGGGCGAATATGTTTCTTTCCTGGGAGTATACAAAGGGATCTTTGTTTGCTGGTCAACAACACAAAAAATTAACACTCAGATATTATATACAATCCATTATCTTCCTGTTATTTTTCTGTTCAAATATTATTTCCTCTTCTTGCACGGTCTTTTTTTTATTGTATGACTGAAAATGTGTGTGATCTTTCAGGGCTTTTCAGGCAAATTAAAATTTTTGTTTTAACTCTTAAAGGTTCTCCCGAAATTCTGTGACAAATGAATGTAATCAAGATTTTTCTAGGCAAAATTTGATGCTATAATTCGCCTTTCTACGTTACACTGGACCTGCTCGAAAAAGTGAAAGCTATTTTCTGTGTTTCACACAATCTTTTTATTATAAATTGACGTGGACTAATCTCGAAACCGGAATCTCCGTATATTTAATCTATGTGAATTCTGAAGTATTTATGAATATTGCAAGGAGATTTTAAAGGATAAGTATAATTTTCGATATTATTTTTAGTACTGTAATGAATGATTTCAAAAAACTCCTTTCATTGCTTGTAACTTCACAATAAGAGAATTAAATTTTAAATTACATCAAACAAAAGATTAGGCGATTGTGTAATATCAAAGTATGATGTGGTTTTTAACACAAGGAAAAAAGTCTCTTGAAAGGGTCAAGATTATTACCTTTATTATGTTGAGTTTAAAACAGTGGATCATGAGGTTAGAATTAATAATGAATCTACTATATAGAGTATGTACATCATATACATAGATACCTATCGAATACCTTGGCAGACATGTAGAATTGAGCATGTCATTTAATTTTTTGGAGTTGCTGAATTGCACTTTTGTTCTAGATCCATCGCCTATATAAAATCACACCTTTCCTCTGAAAGATACTTTCGAAAATTGCTAGTTTTTCAAGGGTAGTATAGAAACTTAAATGATCCTAGTTTAGTGAACTTTTTATCTTCAGCTAAATCCAAAGTTATTAGTTATCGAATTAATTTTGGAATTAAAAAATAATATTGCTAGTGGAGCAGCAAATTTAGTACCGTACTTATCTCTGGCTTCTAGATCTTCAATTTGACTTTTAGGAATCTAAAGTTCTTGCATGAGGACTACATTAAGCCTCTCCCTAGTCATCCTCTTACTAAGTGCAGCCGAAGCCCCTTTGTATAATGGAGGTTTATTTTGGTGCACCTGATATAGCTTCCATTCAATGGCAGTGACGTCATCGGGTCGAACTTCCAGGCTTAGGAACTTGTTTCTTCCTTAGTTTTGCCTGAAGACGCATTCTTCCGTCTTCTTTCTTTCCTCCTGTTTGAGATGTGTTGTTTGCTGTCAGATGATTTGGCAGTTATATATGGATCATCGATCTCGCCCTTCTTCTCGGATGCTCGGCGGTCGGGGACATAACAAGTTTGGACTCTTTACCCCCCCCCCTTTTTTTTTTCTTTTCACAGATCGCCCTTCTTTCTTCAATTGAAAGACGACTCCTTTTAGTTTTCCCGCCAAAACTCTATCAATCAAAAGAACCAAAGTATACCCTTTATCGTTTTTTTATGTATATTCTCCTCGATTCTGACACGTTAAGGTAATTGTTTTGGACTCCTATTTCGTCAAGAAATGTCTAGGTTGGGGAAAGCAGCCAAGAGATCCAGCAAGGACTTTTGAATGGGGAATTTTTTACCCCAAAATCCCCCATATTATCTCACTGTAGAAGGTCATTCATATCGATTTAATACTGGAGCCTAGGAATTTTAACATAATTCCACATCCTTTCTTCTCCAATATATTCTTGGCTATTGTTTCTTTTACAACTTCTGGTTGTTTGGAGGGTAGCAGCTCCTCCGCGAAATTGGCTGGAAGGATAATGGTCCTGATACATTTGAGCCCATCTTTATATGAAGATCCCGGGAGGTGAATCACCCTTTGGTGCGAGAGTACTCTATCTGTTAGAATCTGCCCCTATTGGCCCATAATTACCGACTATATTAGGATGTTGTCTTTTCTCAGCCACCTTATTTCCTTTAGCTGCCGCATATGAAGATGACGCTTACTTGAGGACTGCTTGTAGACCTGGAAGGCCATTTTATAAGTCACTTGGGGCTCATGCCGTTGTTTAAGAAACCAATTGTAGCACTCTTTTCACGAATCACTTAATTTTTTTTTTTTGCAGACGCGTTCTACTGCCAATCCCCTCTTTCGGGTCCACTAATTCTGACGAGCTCCCTGACCGCAGCACGTCTAATAATTGCGAATAGCTCCGTTCTGCAATACCGGGGTATAAAAGATCCATTTCCATTTGGGGTTCGTCCACAGTACTAAGAGGAATATTGTTCTGTTTCTATTGTTGACACGATCTAAGATATACCATCCCCTTTATTTATATACCCTATATGTATATAGAGTTTTATAAGCTTATAATAAGTATCCATGATATACAGAAATAAACTATATTGCTTTAATGGGAGAAGATCATTTGGTGTATGGCAGTCTCTCTGTCAGGCTAGCTATCTGTCCGTCTGTCTGTCCGTCTACGGAAATTATAACTTGGTGTGAGAGCCAACCTTCCCGGCTCACTCTAGCAAAAACTAATCGAAGATCACTTTAAATTTATGATTTTTAATATTTAAAACATTTTTATCTAAATTCATCGCTTAAGGTGTAGAAAAGAAATGGAGTATATAAATAATACCATAATATATTGCTTTTGACTATTTCTCAAAAATAATTAAATCTGTATTTTTGCCTCACGAAAGAAAGTGTTTTTCTTAAAGAATCCCACGAGAAATATAAAATATGGACGTCTTGGGTTTAGCAGTTATCACATTTCTACATTAAAAGACACAAAATTCGCCAGCTACTAATGTCATTACGTCTTTGAAAGTGGTCTCTTCTATTTCATTCAAAGCTCAGAACAGTAATTTATCATTTTCATGTAATCTCATTTTGTGCCTACATGTGATTACTCTCTTGTCAGCAAACGTTTGTGGCTATATCAAATTCCTGAAAGGACGTTCAAAATTCAGCAGCAACCATTTCACTAGATGCCGTAAATCCGTAGATTGGTTGTAAAATTTTTACAATGGTATTTGTGGAGTATTAATGGCTGTTAAATGGATGAGTATTTCTATACTTCTTTATATGCATATTTTGTTGTTGTAAAAGAGAAATTGCTTAATTTTCCATGAGATTTGAATGCAGTTCCAGAAGATTATGCCGCCTCTCCGTCGAATGCTTTCCAATTTTCTAACATGTTACACGAGATCCTAGGAGAATTATGAGTTATATTTTTGGATTAGTTACTGGGGGTGACATAATTGTTAGTAACTACATTTAATGTTTTGCTTAATGAGAATATTACATACAAGTCGCACAAGTTCCTTTTCGCTATAATAACTCTATTCACCCTGTAGCTGTTTCCAAATGAGCGTGTAGTTTAAATACGTCTGTAATTTTAACCGAAAGAATCGCTTTTTCACTGAATAGTATAACTCAGGTCTAAATTATAGGTCTGACAGAGTATTGTAGGCACCGAAGGAACAGGTGAAAGAGTTAATGTATGCTCGAACATTAGCAATCAAAGGGAATTGTAATGCAGAAAACATGTCTAAAAGTTGTGCATACACGAAGAACCCATATGAGGTACAAGGCAGTGAATTCTGCTAGTTAGTCATTAACTTAACTTGGAACTCTATTCATTAACGTGTTAATGATCTGACAAGATATTTCGCTTTGAATTCATTCAACACCACGCATAAGGGACTAGGTATATCCTTTCTACATTACATTCACATTTTAATAGGAAGGAATACATGAGCTACAGTTTGAACTTTACAAGGTTTCTAATATTCGATTTGAAAATACCTAATTTTAGTTTCAAAATTTAGGTAAAATAAGACAGGTGGAGTATTATTAAACAATCATAATGTGTATATACAGAATGTTTGAAAACCAAACAATCAAACTTAATTGGTGGATAGGGAGGGTTAAGAACTATTAAATAGTTATATACACCATTGGCATATGTCTACTCCTTGTGTTGTTCAGTTTGTTCATAAAGTGTTGGCAAATTTTGACTTCGATACTTTTTCCCAGAAACTTCTATTCCAAAGCCCACATGTTTCCTTTTTTTATTACTGGATTATTTATCGCTGATTATAAAACAGATGGAAACATGACCTTTAACGGAAGGGTTGATCGGAACACATCAAGGAATCGATTGGTATATATCGTATTGATTAATTACCGAACACCCTATGTATTTTTGTAGTAAATGACCTTCTAAAATATAATATAGAGATTGATGATGACAAACGAACTATTTCAAAACAGGAAAAGAAAATTTTCATGTAATAAATTAAAATAGTTACAAGGTTCTTATGGCAACCCTCTCAAGTAATTGTTCCAGTTAGTTCATTTTCTGGCCATGATATTTAATTTTAATGAGTTATCCGTGCGACTGATTTTTTCTACATACTTCAAAACGTTTTCGTTTTAAAAGAAAGACATGATAATTTATTTGATCTGGAAGTTTCATACCGAGTTGCCATAAAGGAGTTATCGTATTTGGTCCAATTTTGAACATGTTCTTCGAATTATAATAAGGTATCCGTGAACCAAATTTCAACTCTCTAGCTCAAAGCTTTCTTAGTTACACAGGACAGAGGGCTGGCGCTTAGTTACACAGGACAGAGAGATTTGTGTTTCCTACTAATGGCTGTGTAGTTTATTTTTTTGTATAATGAACATTTTAGACTTTTAAAACCTTCGCTTAAACTTACAATAACCTCCTATTAGCGTTTAAAATCTGAGCTGTCCTATATTTGATTTTGATTAAACATTTAACGATCGCTCGCAGTATAGAGTTTTCTAATTCTATGTAATGCAGGAAAAATACATTTATTTTTGTTGAGAGTAAAACAGTGACCATACATTTTTTTAATTTGATGGTCTCCAGAGGGCTTTCTTCATTTCCACTTAATTGACTTTGATTTGCTAGATTACAAAAATACCAAAATAGAACGTTCCTTATGCGATGACAAACAACTTCCAAAATTCAAAATGAGTTGGCAAAAATATTCCTCAAATGCACTGGAAAATTAAATTGGTTTTCGGGATCTGTTACAAGGATACCTTTGAATCTCCTCAATTCTCTGAAATAGAAAAACAAGCAACTTACAGAGATGTACCTTTCAGGTAATGTGGGTCTGTTTTAAGGAATTGCCAATAAAATGGAAGAAAGTAATTTCGTTTTATTGTTTTTTTCCGACCCATAACTTTTCAATTAATTTTTCTTGTCACGTTTTATGCAAGCAATTTATTTGAAAGAAGTATACGCGGCGGTAGAAAAGCATTTATACGGTCCATGACGAGTTCTCTTTCAGTCACTTCGTTTGGGGCTTTTTAATGTTCGCGCCGTAGGAAAATAGTTGGCAGGAATTGAAATTGCCATGCAGTGAGGGCGGCGCTTTATTTCTCCAACTTTTATGTTCATTTTCGCGAAAGGAATATTCAATGAGTGGTTTTAAGTGCAAACAATATTCATCCTGAAATGGCTCTATGGGTTATGAAATTATATAAGATATAGGTAGAGAAATTTGCCTAAAGGTGATGATACATGATGATATTCAAGTTTACTTAAGTAGGCCTATTGGATTTCTTGAGCAAGGCTTGAAAATCGCCTTCAATGATTGTCTACGATTCATTCATGGACTATGAATGTTTGATCACATCTCCCCTATGGAATGACCCTCCCCTCAATATTCAATCAATTCGCTCTGTCAATGCATTCAAGAATTTTCTTAAGGACCACTTTGATTAATTTGCTCGTTTTCTCCACACTGATCTAGTAATTTAGTTTTTTTTTCTTTGAGTTAGTCCTTGAATTTGATTGTTTGCTACTTTTATTTCTGATTATTCCTTCTATTATCTTTATAGTCTCATGTAGTGCCACTTCATTTAGCTATACAATAAAATATGTATAATCTCGCGTGCGTAATCTCTGTGTTAGAGGCCTGCAAGTGTCCTGCAGAGGTGTCCTTATGAGGTTTCACTGGACTTATTCATAAATTTGATTCACTCTTCAAAATTAATTTGCACCAGACCAATTCAGAGTTATTCCAAGTTAATTCATTTTTAAGTTTCCTTTTTACTTTCAGAAATTTTCAAAATCAATTTTTTTCGTGTTTCACATGAGATAGTTCAAAATGTGGAATTTGGAAAATTTTCCAAAAAAAATTTTTCTCTATCTCCTTTTGCTTGTTTTTTTTATCCCTTTTTACCGAGATGAATTACACTTAATTTTTTTTTTAAATGTCTATAAAAGACAACTATACTATCCGGCCCAGTGAATAAATTGTCTTTAAAATATATTCTTAAATTCACAGTTAAAGGAGATTCATTCCCCTTAGAATTCTATGGGAAAAACTGCAGTTTTTGTGAATTTTTCTATCCTCCAGATTTCCTTTAAACTTAAATCTTAGTTCCCTTCGAAATTATATAATATTAATAATCTCATTTCTCAATGCTTTTATTTCAGAAAATACAATTAATATTAATACACCTGCTTTTCAATACTAGAGAAAACAGCTGCCAATATTTAAATTTTTATCTAACCCTCTTTGTTTTCTACTCTACGGTTGCGAGCCTTTTTCTCATCAAAATATAAAACACTTGAACTAGGAAACTAAATTTGTCAGGCCAAGTAAATATCGCTGCAAGAGAATAAATGACATAGTCCCCTTAGAATTCCATGGCAGAACCGGTTGCATTTATATGTTGTCCGCGCAAACATAATTGTATTTAACGAAAAGTTTGCAACTAATATAAAGTTATTCTCTGATCATCAGAAAATTACCTTTCATTAAAATCTAACATCTATATATATACGCATCTCCCTCCATTTGTCAGGAGTTTGAAGTTGAAAACCGGCTTTTGAATTGTGATAAGGAGTTATTTGTTTACAATATTAATTTATACTATTTCAATGTTGGCACTGAAAACTGAGTTTTTCATCTTCTTATGGAATCTCAACACCTATGCTGGAATTTTTCACGTTTCATGGAAATTTAAAAGTGCAATATCTGAAGTATTGAAAATCGACAAAAGAAAAACACATCTTTATGGTTTTTTTTATTTAAAAGCTTCTTACTTATTCAGGAAAGACTGTAAGCTGTAAAAATAGGTTACTCTAAAACACGCTCCTCTCTGGACAGAAAAAATTTTTTCAGCATTGATATTTAGCTAGCAAATTGCTGGTATGATATTTAAAAATTAAAGTAGTTTTGTAATTTCACGATAACAATTTCCTTCTCGCATATTTCGTATTAATATTATGAAATTACAAAAATTTATCAATTAAAAACTGTTGACAATGATGACCCCGCATTTAGAAAAACCCTTGCTTATTGCTTAAAAAAACGAACATCATCTATCCAAACTGGGTCATTTGTTAATATTTCCCCAGTTATTTATTATCATTCGTTTTTCTTGTGTCTAGTCACCTGGAGTATAATAAATTCGGCGAAAAACATGATATGATGGCATCCAAAGTCAATATCAATCTTCTTATATTTTCTCGTAGGTCCTGTAAATAAGAAATATTTCACTATCAAATATCAACGTGACTCATACGAAAACAGTGGAAGAGAGAATCCCTCAGAAAATATTATTTCCTGGACAGTCGTTATTTGTCAAAGACATTTATGAGTTATTGCAAATTATTATTAGATGTAGCATTTGTACGTTCGAACGTAGAAGCGAATGGATAGTAAAAAGGTGAGCCCCGATTCGACCCTTATTTATTTTTATAGCGAAAATCAAACGGAACAAGACAATAAAGTTGCAGCACAAATCAAATTTGATTGGGGAAACATTCCGTAAATTGTTCTCATAGGAAGTAGAGGAAATTGAAATGATGTTGTTCACAAATAAATGTTTACTCTTCACAGATCTACAGAAGTTTAGAACGATTCTTGGAATGCCTTTGATATACAACACATAATAATTGTATTCCTTCACAACCACTTTTAATACGAGTACATTTCTTACATAATACGACGAGGAATTTTCCAAAGCTGCGAAAATTGGGTTCAGGATTATTTATTTCACTAATTGGGGTAAATGGGCCCTAACCCACAGCCCAGGACTTCAGGATTGCTTTGATTCTAATGGAAAAACTAGAAAAGGAAGGGTTGAAGGTTGAAGAGCTTTTCTATGCCCTATTAATATTTGCACAGCAGTGGAAATTTTTCCACATTCGAATTCCTATTTCATATAAATTTGGTTGTTTGGTGACGGCAATCATTTCGATTCAAGCAAAAGTTTTTGAGGCTCTTATAAAATAAAATAAAATGATAAAATACCCAATACATGATCGTAAATTTGGCTTTCGATCCGGATGTTCAACCAGAGATTTGATGACTTTCCTTATAGAACGCTGATATCATTGTCTGCATAACTTTGGCGAGTTTGGAAGTTTCTTTTCTGATTGTTCCATCTGCTACTTTAGACAGTGTCATCTCTAACGCTTACAATATCAATACCGGCGAGCCGGTTCGTCCCCCACTCTCTTTTTATCCTCCAATAATGTATTCTTATCCCTTATATCCAATCCTATTCACAGTTCTGCAGATAGCAGACCCTTGACTTCTCATACTCGTTTCAATTAGTTTCTAGCTATCGCGGTAACGTCACTAACGACTTAGAACTCAACATAAATAAATACGAGGTCATGCCGTGCCTCGCGTGCAATCTGTTAATGACCTTGGCGTGAAACTTGATTTAAAGCTGGACTTTGTTTCCTATATTGATGATGCTGTTTCTAGGAATAATTTCATGCTTGGTTCCATTAAACGCTGGCTCAACGAGTTCAATAACCTCCAGGTTTCCCTAACATTATATAATTCGTTGTTAGACCACCACTTGAATACGCTAGTCCGCACAATTTTCTCACACCACCTGGAGTCAGTGCAAGTTGGTTGAGATAAAGGTGTGCGAAGTTGACCGCACAAGTTAGACCAACTTTGACAGCGTTCACGAAGTTGTTCTAAACTGTTCAGACTAATTGTAGCAGGATCTCAGGGAACAAACCTTATATCGATGCCCAAAACAATGGCCTTAAGGTGCCACAATAGATGGCATATAAAATAAAATACGAATGCCAAAATTGTAGTTTGGTTCTTCGATAGCCCAGGTGATCTGTTCGTTATACTGCCAGTCAGGAAAAAACACTGGAATTACATTTACAGATACACAACCCGGGCAGCAATGTAATTTAAGGCATTGGATTAAATGCCTCTTCGAAAGTATCTTTACAAAAATAAAGACAAAATAGGTTGTTAGCTTCTTCAAAGCGTATAAATTCCCAGGAGGACATATGTGATGGTGGTATTTATACCAAAAGTTGGAGGGAATTGCAGTGAGTGCGTAAAATTGAAAAACTTTATAAACGAGGTTAAAACATTCCTTTTTTTCTCAGGTAACTATGATCGAATACCCCTCTTTAATATCCTTTTAGAGAGGCGGACCGCATCTTATCTTCACATCTTGATAAGTTCAATTACACCTGCTTTTTGTGCATAAAACATATCCCATCAAAATGCCGACCTTCCCCATTTAAATTCTAGCCTGGTTTTAATTTTTTTCTCTTCTCTGAAATCCTTTGAGTCGTTATAAAATTAAACCGATGTACAAGACAAACTATCAGCATTTATTAAAAATGTTAAAAAGTGCTATTTCAAAGTGGATAATTTTCCTTGGGGCTAAGCTGGATGGAAAAGAAATTAAAATTGCTCGGAAAAATTAAACCAAAAGAGTGAAATGCAGAAAATGAAGTCACATCAAGCCGATTTGGCATGAAATTGCAGCGGTTAAAACTTTTGCTCCTGGCTGTCTGGCTTCATGTCAAAAAAGTAAACTTGACACGTCATTTCCAGGGTGGAATGTGTTAAACGTCTCACGGCGTAAGCATGTTTTCTATTCCCACATGATTTTATGTACACACACCCCCCCCCCCCCATCCCTCATTTGACGCTCGCATTTTCCACAATACCTCGGATTATACTCGCTCAGCCTCAGGGTACACGGAAACTCCCTCCTCCCCCTGTGCTGATAAGAACAACTACAGCCTAGCAGGCGGTGACAAAAATTGAAGAGAAATAATGGGTGAGCTTGAGAAGAATGAAAAATTTAAACAAAGACTTCACCAGGCGAAAATAACGTCTGGGGTTGTTAATTAAGTTTCTTTTTTTCTCCTGCTTTGTGTGCACCATTGCTTGACACGTTGGTAATTGCTTGCCCACGAGGAATGTTTTGTTTTTTTAAAGACAGATTCCTCATTAATTCTAATTAGGTTTGAATTATTTAAAATTAGCTTATGTGCCATTTCAGTAACTCACTCCTAATTTAAGAATGTTGTCCCTCATTTTCTTGGGGAATATTTGGGATGAAAAACCTGTCTCGCGCTTAGTTTCCAGGCTGAAAGGTGCAAGAATAAAGTTTGTAATTTGGGGTTAAGTATTCCAGGGTATATTTCATTCAACTCAACATCTGCATACAAATTATAGCAAATGGAACTTAGCTTTTCGAGGAGAGGAACTTCAATAGGGTCCGAGTTATGTCCAAGAATTCATGGGCAATGTAGATAATGCATAGTCTACGTAAACAATATCAACTTTTAAAGCCAATTAAAACAATAAAAGATACTGTAATTGATTTACACCACTTACGTTATGCCCTAGCTAGATGAAGGAAAGAAAAGAATATGTATACTGTGTATGTAGTGAATTGTCCGCGCCTACTTATTCTTATGTATTCGCAGTTGACGCAGTTATAAATAATTAATTAAAACAATTGTACGTTTAAATAATATTTGGGATGCTTTTGTTAACATTTATATTAAACCATTTTGTAAAATAGGAAAGCCTTTATTTTAGAGTAGTCAGTATGATTATAACGCTAAGGATTTACTATTTATAAAAAATTTAGCGGAACTATAATACCAAACTGTATTAAATATATACTTAACATAACCACTTTCCAATTTAGTTTTATTTTTTTAGTTAAGAAGTACGTACAGCTAAAGCACATAAAGCCCAATTAAAATGTGATATTTTGTATGGAAAAATTACATACCTAGCCCCATATAATACAACTATTTAGTGTAATACAACTAATTAGCTTGGCTAAATGAGCTGTGGTACTTAGCAAATAGATAAATAGGGCTTTTGTCTTACAAAAGTTTTCATTGTCTACGCAGACTATGCATTATCTACTTTTTCTACGCATTGTTTTTCCCAGATTGTAAACAACGCAAATCTACGCGTAAATGTCCATCACTGCGTACTTGTCTACCACGGTCAAAGGAGTCAAGATATTGTATGATATGTATGTAGAGTATCATAAATATAAGTAATTGTTTGTAATACCCACAAATATCTGTCCTACAAACAAATAAATCATAGCTCAAATAAAAAAGAGTTTTATACCTGTGCATCTGTTTATCTGTCTGTTCTCATTCGATAATTCGCTTTGAAAATTACTTCACTAAAATTGTAAGACAAACTTAGCAAATGGGCAAACTCTTTATACCGTTGCCTTCACATTTTCAGATGACATTTTAACTACAACTATAGTTGGTCTAAACCAATTATACTGTCTTTTCCAGCTTAATAAGAAGCTGTTTCGAACAGTTTGGAAAACAATACTTTAACTCGAGTGAAAATGCCTAAAAATTTGCAATGTTTACAATTCTTTTAACGAAATTCGATTTAAACTTAAGCAGTGGGGAATAAAGTCCTTCCTTTAATTGTCTATTCACATTCAAGCATTTAATGCTGAATTTGTTTTTCTTGCTGGAGCTTTTATCTCTTCCAATCGGCCGGCTTCAGTCAAGACGACGGCAATGTTTTGTTGTATTTTTTTTTTCAATTACCCATTCATTTTCTGGAAAATCCCTTCCGTAGCAATGAGAAAATGTCCTTTGGCTTGATGAGGGTGTATGAGCACTCAAAAACAATACCAAGTGCTGATGTATAAGACTGAATGAATCAGTATACAATACAATAAGGCAATAAAAACGAAAAGATTCCAAATGTTTGCCATTCTGAGTATGTACTTCAGCGGAGGCATTCTACAGTGCTCCATAGTCTAAGACAAAGACGTTCCACGTAAAATTAAAAGATTAAGAGATTCAATATAAATCAATATTGATGTGAAGTCTATGGAATATGAGTGAGTGTTATTTGTATTGCTTTTGAGACAAGAGATAACGAAAATGGAGGTTCACTTCTCATCACATACACTATTATGAAGAGATTATGCTCTGGTCAAATGAATTCTTTATATTTATGGAACTATATATTTCCACAGAAATGGAAAAGCAGCTTACAGAGACTACACATAAAGCAAATAAAGCTTTCCCAATTTTGCACACGCAATTTTTAGGTAACTTTTAAAAATAAAATTAAAAATCTTTTGGAAGAAAAGATAGTTTAATCGAGTAGAATAGTATACTCCATATACATTTAAATATAATTTCTCATGTTATAATGCTTGCGGGAAGTAAACATAACTGTTAGAGTAATTGGAGTTGTAGGAGCACAATATGCGTTGGGGTAAACACAAAAGCGGATCAAGCTCATTATGAAAAGCTATTAAGGTTTTCGTATAAAAATATATATGCAGTATTGACTGTATTATTGACTACAGAAAATATTAAGTAAACATAGTTCTTCCTCATTTTTTAAAATATTTGTTGAAGATGAAAAATTATTTAATGATTACGAAATGCATTACCACGAAGGTTGTTGAAATATTATACAAAATCGTAGTTTCGCTAAGATTGTCGAATTTTCTTATAAAAATAAAATGTACAGGGCAACTTATAACAACATGCTCCAATATATACAAAATAAATTTTTGGAGTGCTGTATAGTGCAAGTAGTTGCATACAATGTGCCCCCTTCAACACGTAATGTCCTCCGTGGTCCACATAAGCAGCCTTTCCATTATTTTCAACAGAAAGAATATCAATGTGAGATCAATGCAGTAGTTGTCCAATGTGTCCTCCATCTGTATGAGTATAGGATTATTAATATAAGCTTTGAATTGGGATTTTCGATTAGGAGCTTTTATTCAGATCTTTCAAATTGTTTCTAATTGATGGAGAATTTAAGAAAAATATCACGGAAGTGCAGTGAATAATATCCTAACCGACTCCTTGAACTAACACCTAAAAATCTCCGCTGCTCCTGGTGACTTCCGCCGATCTTACCCATATCAATATGAGTCACATAGATAATTAAACCCTAAAGTGACCATGAGAGCTTGGAGAACCATTCCCTCTTGTGTGCACATAGATACTCAGCTGCAAGCTGATCACCGGATAATCCATGAGATTGTGAACGATTTTAGTGACAAATAGTAAATATATGTATATAGATAAGATATTGCAGGGAATGCTTATTGCATATAAGTTTACCAGGTTCAAGTATTTTTTCTCACCCATTTACTAAAATAACTGAGTAAAAGGATATATATATATATATATACAGGATAGTAAAAATGATGACACATTACCTAGAACCGGACAGGATTATGTTGACCACGAACTGACCTTTCACCTGCTTAGATGCAAGACCATTATACAAAAAAATTAAATTAAAAATTTAAAAAACCCCCGACACAAAAACCTAAGTTCCCTTTAAAAAGTAAAAAATAATAAAAAAACTCAATCTTAAAGTACCTAAGTATGTATTAATAATTCTAAAAAAATACGTCGCGTTGGTGGACCGCTCCAAATTATTTATTATCTACGATTTTTTTCATAAGTATCACATGCCTACCTATTTAGTCTTTTACCCAAGACTTATTAATATTTTTGTGTGTTAAAGTTAAAGTAAATTGATGTTAAAGTACATAACTACAACTCGGAAAATAGGAATATTGTTAGGTTTGGAGCG
>QYTT01090104.1:9866-23736 GCA_006980735.1 Dasypogon diadema
TAAAACATATCAGAGAAAGGGTTTAATTGTTGATAATAGAAAGATTGGTGTATATAGTTTCTAGTTTTTCATGTTTTTAAATACAGACGTAGTATATAATAATTTATACACAGCTAAAGCTCTTTATAATGTAATTTCCAGAGTTGGATATTTGGGTATTAGCATTACTTTTTCATTACCATTGGAATAAGTAATGATAATTAAAGTTGATTTTTATTGTCATTAGTGAATTTTTAATGGTAATTAAAATCAAATTTCAGTGGCATTCATTGGAACAATCGGTGCTAGTTAAAGTATAGATGAATTGGAAAACTCAGTAAATAATAATACTTTACATGAATAATAATACTTTACAAATTTCATTGATATAAAAAAATAGTTAAACTTTGTTTCCCTCTCTACACCTCCTTATTCGCCCTCGTTGCCCCTGGGGACATCCAGAAATCTTCGGGCGGCAAGATGCCATCAGGAGGAAAACCTGAGTTCGTTTCCCGCGGGATGCTTTTGGGGCCAAGAGCCAAGGACCGCGCCTCCGACTTTCCCATCTGACCCACCTGCTCCTTGGCGGGGACATTGCGATGCTGAGATTGTGGAATTTCACAGATTTCGGCAGCAATACCTTACACTCGGGCAGGACGCTTTATCTCATTTTCCCTACAGCCCTGATGATGTGGTTCGAATCCCATATTGTTCTGCACTGGTCCTAGGATTAGGTACCCGTGCGGACCTTATCAATGCATTTCGCGGCGCAGGAATTAGGAAATGCGACCATAACAAATGTATTAAAAATGTTTCACTGCTTAAAAGAAAATTTTACCACTTTTTATACTACATTACTGTACTGTATTGAACGTCTGAAATCAATAAAAATAATATACTCTATCTTATCCCGTTATTCGATATGTAATTAATTTTGACCTTAAAATTATAGTTTTTTTAATTATTTGTGATTTTTGTTTTATAGGGAGACGAACATAATTCAGTCGATGAAGTGGCCGAAAACCGAAAATTGGAAATTTGTAAATTTTATTTAATGGATTGTTGCATAAAACGTCGCATTTGTCATTACATGCATTCAGATTTCCCTTGTAAATACTACTACCTAGGCTTAAAGTGTGAAAATGAAAAACCTTGTAAGTTTCTGCATGGGAAGATCCTAAACGAGGAAATGAAAAATGCTCTTATCCGTCATATCATAGCAGCTCCAAGATCAATTTTAGGGAACTTTAAGCGAATGTCAAAAGAGAAGATTGAAGCGCTGATTGAAGCACGAAGCACTGAGTTATTATGTTTAGAAGATATCGAGGCTCAAGACAACTCAGATGAAAACTTCGAAACGAATTTTTCTGACAAAAAAGACAATGGAATTGAAGGTTATAGTCAAAGCATAAATATTTATAATGGCAACGAAGATTTGAACAGAAACTTCGAAAATATGCCTAACTCTAATGATGAAAATTGCCAAAATTTGTTTAAAAAGCAATGGGATGAGACTGCAAAACATGAGAAACAAAAAATGAGCTTTACGGTTTCAGAACCGAACCCAGAAAAATGTTTACAACAACAATTGGAGCATAAATATGAACCGGAGAAAAATCTTGATTGGGATTTTGAAGAACTCAACAATAAGTCAAATAATCATTTCAGCGCTGGACGTATTGAAAACTTGGAGGAACAAAATTGGGATATTGATTCTGCATTTAAAACAACGCGTACACATAGTGAGTGTGCTGTAGCACAAGATATAGAAGAGTTTAAAAATACTAAAAATTCCAATGATGTAGTAAATCACACAACTAATTATCAAGTCACCGTAGAAAAAACTGATTGGGATTATGATGAGCATGTTACTAAGGAAAATTTAACGGAATTTGTTAGCAGACCTGATTATTGTAAAAAGCATCCTCAAAACCCAACTACGAAGAACAATTATACTGTAGAAATTACACCAAAGATGATAATGAACTCAATCCTTTCCCCTACGTGGGATTTAGAAGGACTTACAGAAATATTTAAATTGGACATTGATGATAATGGTACGGTTGTGTGTCGAAAATTTAATGAAGTCTTCGATGATAACTGTTTAAAATTAAAAAACCATCCAAATATTTTGACAAAATCACAAATAGAAAAGCTCGCGATATTAGGAATAACGCGATTAGAACAACTCAATCAATTGTCACTTGCAAAATTAAGTGAATTAGGATTAAACATTTGTCAGATCAATGAAATTCAACAAACATCTCAAAAAATAGAAAACAAAAAATTACATCCCGTATTTGAATTTTCTCAAATCCAAAGTAAATTTCCCGAAACTAGAGATTCTGATATGAGAATTTTCCCTGGCGATATCAAAGATTATAAGTAAGAGAATATTTTTCCATTTTAAAATTTCTTAACAGTTATCTTTGCAGATTGCACGAAAGCAATATTGATAGGCATGCTTTGCAAAATATATCTAGTACATCTGAAGATGATTTAATACCTCAAAAATCAGTATGCTCTGACTCATTTTCTGCATCTATAAATGATTCGCTTGATATTTTGGGTAATCATCTATAAATTTATTCAAATTTTTATTTATAGCGATTTTTTACAATAGATGAACTTACTACATGGATGGATGATGAAATGAAACTTGTAATTGATGAATCTGTCTTGACCAATGATGAGGTATGTAAATTATTTTAAAACAAGACATTTCTTGTTATATTTCCTATTATGTATTACTCACATTCAATTTTTTAACTAAATAATATATCTTTTGCATCTAGTTTCTGCATATAACTACATAATGTTTTCAATCGGTTATAAATAAGTTACAGTCACAGTTACTATATTTAGGACCTTTCCGAATCCAAATCTTGGTTTTCTTCTTTATTTTGTTATAACAAAATATGAAGTGGCGAAATAGGCTTATCTATCGTAAAAGTTTGCAGAAAGACGAGCTAGCTGTTCGAATTCGTTTGCTTTGATTTGTCAATTAACTTCAAAACCAATGAAGTCAATTCAATTCTTGACTTGGCCCCGAAACTAACCTGTGATTTAATTGTTATACAAAATAGGTAATCTCAATATAATCGTGTCGTGTCCGTTCTGATCGGAAAAAGTATCGAATTCCAAGGGTTTCTGAACTTTTTCCATTCCGAACGGATACGACGATAAGGCTTATAGACTTGAAATCTTAATTTTCTTATTACCTTAACCGGAAATTACACTATAAGAGTTTTCTTCGAGTTTTTTTGTTTGGTAATTATTTTAATTGCGATTATCATAACAATTGTAAGGCTTAGAATATTACACTATTTTGAAAACAGTTAAAGATACTTTGAAAATTGTAAGCATTTAATGGGTTTTGTTATTGTTACGTTTAATAAATTTGGTTGGACGAAGAACGAAACATCTCCTATCTTTAAAACCGCAAAGTAATCACTTTTATTAAAAATACAGACCAAAGAATCGAATTTCTAATTCTTTTTGTACAATTAGTGAAATATTTGGAAAATATACCGGGGATTTTTTACGGATGCATACCCGACCCGCGTAAAGAAAAAGCAAAAACGAGCGCATAAAAGTAAAAAAACGCATAAAAAAGGAAACATGATAACGAAATTATGTGAAACAGCTACTGTCACCAAGATATATAAAAATCTTTTTACATATTCCTGATATAACAGTGGCTCTCTAATGAATAGACTTTGAGAATCCCGTTCTATGACTACAAAATTTCCTAAGAAAAAAGATTTTTAGAAGCTTTTCCGTTTCCATTCCGAGCGGATTCACTAATAGGCCTGATAGTTACCATAGAAACCACACATAACAGTTTTGTTTACGTATCTTAAATTGAACTAGAAAATCTCTCATACATGCCCTTCATTCGAAAATAATGGTATGTTTAAAACGTTGCAATTTCTTAAGTGCTTTTACGGAATTAAAAAAGGCTGCCGTTTGCAATATTAGTGATACAATTCTGTGTTATCGTAACTGGAAAAAGTAAAAAAAAGTTGACTTTTGAATTAAAACTGTGACATATTGAAAATAGAGAGGTAAAGGTAGAATTTTTTCATATTCCCATGATATTGACAGCAACAAACAAATTGAAAACAGATGCAGAATAACTTTCGAAAGTTTTGCTTCTTATCCTTTTCTGCCAACAGGAGGCATTTCATTTTATTTCCCTTGAGCTCAATATCAGGCTTCAATAATTTCAATGCAAAGGGGGAAAAAATTTAAAGTCACAGTCGTCGTCGTTACAGTCAAAGTGAAGTCATAGTGACCATAGGAACTATTCAAAACATTTTTGTTTAAACATCATAAATAAAATAATATATCCCTCTAATTTGCACTTTATTTGGAAATAATGGTATGTATAAAATATCATCGCTTAGAGATAATATTTATGAGAAAGTTTTAGCAAAGTTCAGCAGGATCAATTATTTCATCACGGAAATCGACACATTACTCACTTATTAGCACAAAACGGAGAACTGGACCAAAATTCGAATTATCTGATAAGCAAAAGGAAGATATTAGGGATGCTTTTGATCTATTTGACTACAACGGCACTGGATGTATTAAAGATAAGGAACTGAAGGTGGCTATCCGAGCTCTAGGATTTGAACCCAAGAAGGAAGAAATACGAAGTATGCTCTCTGAAGTTGATAAAGATGGATCTGGGGAAATTTCATTCGGAGATTTTCTTTTCTTAATGACAATGAAAATGACTGAGAAAGATTCAAAAAAGGAGATTCTTAAAGCTTTTCGACTGTTCGATTTTGAAAAGAAAGGCAAGATTTCTTTATACAATCTGAAATGTGTGGCCGAACTACTTGAAGAAGTGCTAACAGATGAAGAACTTCAAGAAATGATCGATGAAGCTGACATGGATAAAGATGGCGAGGTGGGTCAAGAGGAGTTTCTAAATTTTATGAAAAAAACCAGCTTGAGCCGATGATCCATAGTACAGACAAATTGTACTCGTCATTATCTGTAACGCACAAATCTGACTTCTTTACGAATAAATAAATTGTATAAAAGGTGTTATTTTGAATGTAATAGAGTATTCGTCTTCAAACAATTTTAATAACGTAACGAAATAGGTAGAAAAGGTTTTTATAAAAAATTTCGTCTGTTCAGTACAAATATACCCGTATAATTACTTAACACATTCGAGGCCGCTGACACACCGACAAAAGATGTGTGTATCAGATTTAATAAAAATCTGTTTTACTGTGAAATAATTGTAGTTGTCTTTTTTTTAAATAAAAACCGATTTTAAAAATGGAATCGACCTCGTGTAATCACATTTCCTTTATAATTCTTTTTTTCATTTTAAGTTTTAACCACAAAATTATAAAGTTAATGGTCCTAAACCCTACCAAATAGACTATTTCCATAAACGTGAGTCTCTACTAGCAATTTTTCATGACATATATAAGGCAATTTGAGTAGATACTAGATAAATAAATAAAATTTTAGGCTGTTTTTTAAAATTTAGTGCTGAATTCTTTTCTACTACCTGCATCTGCTGAGTGCAGTGAAATTACAAAAATGGTCGATTCTGGACTGAGCTCCGTTTTTCTGTGGTCAGAAAAAAATATCAGATCGATAAATCCCGTGGCGGTCACTATGAAAAATAATGACATTAAAAAACATTAAATAGAGCCTAGATATTTTAAAGGGATTTCCATTCTCTCCTCTTTTTGGGAGTAGTTGTTGATAGGTAAATTTCCACACCGATGAGGTAATTTTCGTATGAGATGGGTGAAATAGTCTGCCCAGAAGTTAGTCAAAAGTTAGTACGAAACACTTACGTCATAGTTTACAAGTACGTCTAAATCATATTCACGTGCGAAATAAAAAGTTGTATAGATAAGAAATGATCAAACCAGTGCCATTGGGAAGTCAGAATTTATGGTGAAATTGGCAACACAACGGTTAACCTTATCAATTCGAATAGTCTGCACTCTTCTGCTTAGGGAAGGTATAGCGGCATAGGTGCAATTGTCCTTGACATGTATGTGGTGTGTGATGAGGAAAAAATGGCATCATTAACACCATCGGAAATCTCTCTGTGAGAGGGTTTAAATAGTTCAAGCGGTTTGATGATCCCTTAATTCAAGTAGTCACTCTTGATAACCAAGTGAGTACGTTGGAATCAGATCTGTGAAATGGAACAATAATTAAACTTAAATCACCAAACATTCGTCCAATGGTTTATTGTACCCTGCCCTGTAATGATGTACACTGTTTTAGCATTAATTTAAATAAAGAAATATAGCAAAAATAAACTGAATATGAATTTTTATTTTCACTGAATGAATTAACATACATATAAATGTGGCAAGCACATTTTTTCAGATTTGATATAAAAATAATTATAATTATTATGAAATTAATTTAAAAATAAAGAAAAAATTTGATAATACCATCTTTATTGATTAATTTCTATTTAGCAACCTAAAACTGCAGAATCTGATTGTGATGAGAATTCAATAGAAATGGAAGCTAATAAAACAGTTGATTCCGGAATAAATTGCTCTTGGAATGAAAATACCAGTAATACATTCAGGCAAGAAGATAATATTAAAAAGCCAATGAGTAAGTTTTAAATAATTTTTCTGATTAAAAGTCCGACATTTTTTTATTAAAAGATTATACGCCCTTCAAATTAAAAGTTGAAGACGATTTAACATTTTCTGAAAGGCTTGAGAAAGATATTAAATCTTCAACCCTTAGTTCGTCAAATGGTGAAATATATATATATCTTATCTCTGTTGTTTTATTGATAAAAATATTTTCAGGTGACTTTGACATGCGAATGCCATTTGTACCTGTAACAGATTTTTTGCCAGCCACCGAAATTCAAGCGTCTATAAATTCTCATCCGCCTATAAAATATAAGGTAACATTTTTTTCTTATGTTATGGATTTAAATGTGAATATAAAATATAATACACATTGCCTGATAATTCCAATTGAACTGCGTTATGTAGAAAGTGACCAAGTGCAATGGCTACAATTACCATTGACTTTTATTGATTTTTTTTTTTAATTCAAGCGAGTACAAGAAAAATACAATCAAAGTTCATTTTCTATAAAACTGGCGAGATTCATTCTAAAATACCGGCTTTGCACAAGAAAAGTACCACAAGTCTGAAAATTACATTTTACTAGACTAGAGAAGCGTTTAAAGATTTTGCATAATTCTGTCCTATTATTGTTTTGATTTTTCTCTCAAAAAGTCTAAGTCCGTGCGGTCTGGGTTTCAGGGTCACCTGAGCTGTACCGCTGTTCTCGTCAATCTTACTGACAATGTTAGAGTTTGAATGGATTTTGACAGCGTCTCTATAATTGTTCTGCTAGATTTATTTTTAGCGTTTATTTACCGAATTTTACTTATGCCAATTTTTCTGATAAAAACATTGGCTTTTAGCATTTTATTTGTGCAGAAAAGGACAATTTCATATTTTATTTGCGTTACCTTCCTTGTGCAAAGGTGGCATATTAATGGACTAACTGCAGACCGTATTAATCGATTTAAATCAAGACATTTTCTTCGTTATTTTTTAATTTAATTTATGTTTGTTATATTAAATTTAGAATTTAAAGAATTTAGAAAAATCCGAACTATTTTTTTCCCATTGAAAATAATAGATATATAGAAGATGGTGCGTGAATGATCTAATGGGATATTTAAGAACTTTATGTGAAAATTTAGAATTGAATTACGAAACAATTGCAATAACAAAACAAAAATTTTTAACAAAAAAATATAATGTAGAATTCATGGAAATGTTAACATCAAAACATAGTGAAAATACTGCGATACTGCCTTACATGATATTCGCTTTGTCTTTGGAATATAATCATATATTTTTAATTAGAATTTCAGTGGTGTTTTTGTGGATCTTAGATAGAGCAACGTTTTATGGAACATCAGTTAAACTAGCTTAACACAAACACAGTGTGAAAATTGAAAGAATCCATAAAACCACGAACTCTAGTAAAAAAAATGAAATAATCCTCAAACTTTTGGGTGATTGCCGATTATACCGCGTAGCTTTATATAATGAATGTGCCTTTTGCCTCTTCTGTGTATTCTGGTGACTTCCCCTTTTTCCTCACTTTTTTAACACTTCTCATATATTTTTGGCTATAATTAAACTCGTATCTTTGAGTCACTTCACTTTTATTATTAAATTTTTGCTTAACTCCTTAACATCTCTCTTTTATCATAATACAAGGTTTTCTGCCCGAATTCGGAAGACAACACTTTTTGATACCCTTCTACCTTAAACGCATAACAGTTAACACTTCAGCAATGCGTTTGCGGAGACGTTCTTACTTTGAGTCCATTTCAGGTGATAACTACATTCGTAGAAGTCCAGAAAAATTTCAGTACAGTAGACATTAGTCTGGAGGATGTATCAATATTTCCAAGAATTTCAATACTCATTGCTGCCTGAACTTTATCTCAAATTTTATTTTTTATTATATGTCATTAAACCATTGTATTTACACAACAAAAAATTAGTAGTAACTCTGTGTAACATTTTCAGCTTACAGAAATTTTTATCCCAGAAAAGGATTTAAGAGCATCTCTGCAAACGTACGAATCAGCTTCTGAGCAAAGAATAATTGATCCACGCTTAAAGAGAATTTTTCAACTTAAGAATAATTCCAATTTAGAAAATATCTTGGACGAAAAAAAGTTAGTGGAAGAAGATGTAACTAATTCGAAGCTTTGGGAAGAAAACCACAACAGAGATATGTACAATTCCTTGAAATCATCTTACTTCTGTTTAGATCCACGAAAGAGAAAGGAAAACCTAGAAAACGTTTCTGGCTCTGCTCCAAATTACACATTTATATTCAATGGATATTTGCAAAAGTCAAAGTGGTACCAAGAGCAGAAGTCACATATTAAGATATATGTAAATCAATTGTTAGCAAAGCTTTCATGTGAGTTAAATCGATACCATCAAAACCGGGAATCTGACAAGTATTTTGAATTGTGGACTATTGAGGGAGCCGACAAAATTGATGAGATTCTCCTCAAGATAGGCATATATGTTGATCCAAATGGCAGTATTTGTGAAATAAGTTGCCAAAAAGAATTGAATAGCAATAATGAAGCAGAGTTTTCTAATCAAATATCCGGAATGAATGGAATACCATCCTTATTATCTTTGAATGTGGCAAGTCCACAAGTTAATTTACAAAAGCATTCAAGACCACAAGGCCCCATTAATGCAACTGGCTTAATGCCGCCTCGTTTAGATTTTCCGAAACCTGGATTGCTGGGAATCGCTCCAGGATTAGAGTTTCCAGTTTTCCAAAGACCTCCTGGTCCCAATATGATGGGATTTGAAGGGGGTGCGATAGTAAATAACCATCACCATCAAATCATGCAACGATGGCAGAATAGACCTCCCTTTTACATGCCAAGGCCGCAAATACCACCTCCTTTTGACGTACGTTACGGTTCATTTGACAAATTGTCGGAAAATCGAAGAAGATGGGTCCTTGATAGGAAAAATAAGAATAACTGTAAGAGATTAAGACGATTTTAGTTTAGATATGACTACATTTTTTAATTGTCATAAAATTATTTGAAATATTTTATCCAATTACTTTTGTAAGTATTCAATTCTGATAAAAGTAGCTGTACCTGCTTGAAATGCTTAATTTGCTATGTAGTAAAATATTTTTGAAAAATGGAGACATTTTGAAATTGCATTTGTAAATTTTTTACTGTTTCATTTTTTCTTATAACAAATGAAGATACTATTTATGTAAAAAAATCTGGAAAAGTAAAGATATAATTGCTTTAAAAAATTGTATTAATCTCGCATTGTCAGTTTTTAACCAGGAAAGTAGAGAACTTATAGCACGGAAGTATTTTTACATTGTTACTGTAAGAGGTTATCCTCGTGATCCTCTCAACTCTTACATCGACCTAAAGGTAAGTTTTCGAGGTTATTAATTATTCAAGGTATAAATAATTAATTTTATGTTTCCCATATCCGATCAAATTGTATCGCACACATGAAATTTTACGAAATTTATTTTTAATCACTGGGCGTTCACCCATGAAGCCGCGGTTGCCAAACTCTTTTTTAAAGAGGCCTTGAACTGATGATGCGTAAATCAAAAACTTTATTTCCACCGTGCTCTGCATACAAGATGGTTTGTTTACGTTGGGGATTTTTTTATGCAATTTATTTGAAATCCTTTTGTTTCGTTTGTAATTCAAAAGCGCAATTCTTTATCGAATGCTTATACGTCATGAACTCTTCTGTAAATTTTCGTTGCTATTTTTTTTTATCGACCTTTATCTCATGGCTAGGCAGACATAGTCCATATTTTTCTCTATTACAATATTGTAAGATATAAATATTCTAAAGGAACTTCTACATGATATGCATGAGATTTGTAAAGTTATTTGTTTGTCTGAAATTAGTACTATTCAGGTAACCAAAGACTTCAATGTAACAAAATTGCAATGAATTATGCGGAGAAGTTAAACTTTGAAAATAGAGTTTCGAATTGTGAACTCACAATATTGTTTTTTATTGAACACTACATTGGTGACCTCAAGTCAGAACACAGCATCTCAGCCAAATGAGGGAGCCGAAATCGGGAAGCATTTCCGATGATATTCTCCGAACGCTCTGGATACAGCGACCGCCTTCACAGATTCAGGCGATTCTAGTGAGCAGTTTCAACCAAGACTCCGCCGGACTATCAGAAAAGACCGACAAGATCTCAGAGGTTTTAAATTCGAAAGTTAATGAAGTGTCATCAACCTCAACCTCATCCCTCACATCTTCAATTTCGGAACTCAAAGAACAGATATTATGCCTTGGTGAAGCAGGTAAAACAGCTAAAACTTCACACAGATTGCAGTTCTTCACGACGTCCCAACTCTAGTCGATTTAAAAGTAAAAGTCGACCAGCATATAACACATTGCGGGTTGAGCAAACGCTTCCAAAAAATCATGCAGCTACCAGAAAAACTAGGGTTTATGCAGTAAAAGTGCTGCTTTTACACGATAATGCGCCCGTACACACTGCTGCTGTTAAAGAGCGCAGCTTCGGGAAATTGCATCATCCACCTTACAGTCCAGACTTAGCCCCAAGTGATTATTTTTTATTTGTCAAACTAGAATCAGATTTGCGGGGAAGGAAGTTTAACTCCGATGAAGAAATCCATGAGGCGATTAAGCAACACAACATTTGAAGACAAATCTTCAGACTACTATTAACTACTACAGATTAAAATTGACATCCTATTGTACTATTTTCAAGATCAATTTCCTTACACAACATCTCTGAGTATGATGTACTTAAACAAAGAAAAAAGAAAAGAAGTGAGGAGTAATTTTGAACCTTCCAAATTGACAACAGCAAAAAAATTTTCCTACTTGAAAGCCGAATAATACACTTTTTAAGATTTCTGCTTCCTACACCTTTCCGGAAATATCGTAATTCAAAAATTGTCATTTTCAACTCTCTAATTATCATTTCATTTACGTCATTCAATTCAGACAGATTGGAATCACCACTCGGGCTGCAATGTATTCATACGGGTCCCTACGATAATATGTAGTAATTGAAACATCTTTAAAAGCTAGGTTAAATTCTACCCTGAGATTCGTAAATAAAAAATTAATAGTGGATACTAACTGCACGTTTTAATGGTAGGAATTACCATCGCAATGTATCCGGAATAAATTTAAATTACCTACTTACAGTTAGCCTTGGAGAGTTACTCATTCGTACGATTGAACCAATTCTGCTTAGGCAAGGTTTAAAGCTCTGTTTTTATCTCAGACGAATTAGTACAATGCTTTTATCCAAAAAACGTATTATGTCATAACTTCATTGCTTGGCTTGCACACAATTTGGGTCTCGTAACAACATCATCGCATCTCACAGCGATTAATGCTTATCATAATACTATAAGTTGCGGCAGGTCAAAAAAGCCCAAAGCGTAAAGATCGTTAACATGTGTCCACGGTATAAAAGAGTGCCAGCACAGCACGACTGTAATCAAAGGACAAAATATAATTGGATGGTTTATGTATATTGCGAATATGTCTAGGACGAAAAAGAAATTTCCACTACATTAGTTCATCCCCACTTTTGAGTAGTGGCAGTGTAGAGTATTTGCTCTTTATTGTAAGTTTTTCCTGCACTTCTCGAACAGCATACCTGCGGGGAGTCCTAATATAAAAGAGATGGTCAGAGCGGTGCACATGCTTAATTCGCGTAAGGTAACCGACCGTGTTAACGTTTCGTCAACAGTTTAAGAGCTTTCACGTTTTGAATTTTCGATGTTCAAATTATTTTGAATTAATACTAATTTTCGTAGTTTACTTTTGTAAAAGGTGAGAGCGTCGATCGAATTGTCTCGTGTTTATGTGCAGTGTGACGTTAGAGATTTGCACTGGACACAGTTTATTATGCAATTAGTGAGTAAAAAAATAAAGAATAATTAGTGAATACGAAGATTACATTTTATTGATAGGACAAGTGCATTATCGTGAACAATTTCTTAAAGAATTTTAACCCTTAAATCGGAATAATATCAAGGTATGTGAAAATTAAAGGCCCAAACCATTTCACTGAATCTTAATTCACTTTAGAGCCAACCCATCTTGTGTTAACACATAACGAGCGCATGCCAGTCGCTAATTAAACTGTCGCAGAGAGGCTTCTTGGTTAGACTCGAATTGTGTAATAAGCGTAATAAGTTTGCACTTAACGTCTACACTACATAACAGTGATCATCATGGAGTTGCGTATATACCTACTGACACTACTCGTAACAGTAACAGTTTGCCAATCAAAGGAAATCCGTACGTATCTTTTTTGTTCCTTTTTTTCATGAGAATAATTATTTGAAACTTAGTTAGTTGAAAAGGTGGAGCAAAGTATATGTTTCTAAATTGTGAATCAAACCACTTTTTATGTTTTTCTCTCAAGTGTCTTTACAAATTCCGATACTAACAGGAATTATTGTGGTAGGTAAGGTTTCATGTTGCATAAGTGCACTTGCATTTCGTTTTGTATCTGGGTTTTTGCAATTTTACCTTTAAGGTTTTAAAATCAGTTGCAATAGTGTTAACGAGTTTATAATTGAGGTACGGGCATTTTCTTTTAATTTTGTATAGATCGTTATGAGGAAACATTTGACACAAATAGGTTTTTTTCTCCCTATTGCCGTGCTGTGTACTGAAATAATCAAAGTGATTTGTTTTGTTTGTGCTTTTTGAACGGTCGAACAAATTAGCATTGGGCTAGTCCAACTGTTTTTTTTTCCTTAAGTAGATAACCAGGCATTTTAGTTTGACTACCCAGCATTAGTACACCTGTTTTGGAATTTTAATTTTAAAATAGATTTGCATTGAACTGATCAGTGCGTGTTTGTATTTATCCTAAAAACGTGAAATGTTATTTAAATTTGGACTTTATATGCTTTTTACTTTTAATTCAATTTGAGTAGGAAGAAAGATTCTTATAGGGAGCCAATGCACTACGTTGAAAAAATAATAGTATTTTCATACAATAATAATTTAAATTTGAGAATGCTTTGTAACTTTTATGACATAACAAAAGATAAAGTTAAAACATATAGGAAAGTCAGAAGAGAATGAATGCAAAGGCGATTCTAGAAATGGTGGCACAATACAATTGTGGAAATCGATTTTATTTTGTTTTTTTTTTTATATATTGGTGCGTGAAAACATTATTGACAGATCCTCCAACAGATACAGTGGGCTAACTCTTAAAGTTCCACCAAGTTAATCAACATTGGAGGCCAGAAGAATTCTTTCTTAACACGTTGATCAGCCACGTGTCC
>QYTT01090104.1:23756-35094 GCA_006980735.1 Dasypogon diadema
TCAAAGTGATTTGTTTTGTTTGTGCTTTTTGAACAGTCGTACAAATTAGCATTGGGCTAGTCCAAATGTTTTTTTTTCCTTAAGTAGACAACCAGGCATTTTAGTTTGACTACCCAGCATTAGTACACATGTTTTCGAATTGTAAATGTTATATTTTATAATTTTGATCTGTCCGTGTTTGTGTTTAGTCTAATGTGAAATGTTATTTAAATTTGAACTTTAAATGCTTCTTACTTTTTATTCAATATGGGTAGGAAGAAAGATTCTTATAGGGAGCCAATGCACTACGTTGAAAAAATAATAGTATTTTCATACAATAATAATAATTTAAATTTGAGATTGCTTTGTAACTTTTATGACATAACAAAAAACTACAAAATAAAGTTTAAAGATATTGGAAAGTCAGAAGAGAATGAATGCAAAGGTGTTTTTTTTTTATATATTGGTGCGTGAAAACATTATTGACAGACTCTAGAGCAGATACAGTGGGCTAACTCTTAAAGTTCCACCAAGTTAATCAACATTGGAGGCCAGAAGAATTCTTTCTTAACACGTTGATCAGCCACGTGTCCTGTTGTTTGCGTCACCCATAAATGGATGACGTGGCGATCAACATGTTAAATAAAAAGGCTCACTGGAATTCCTTATGACGAAGTCTTGAAGCTAGGCTGAAAGACTTATCGCCCTTAGCTGACAACAAAATATTGTATAAAATGAAAAACATAATATAAAGACGGTGGCATTCCAACCATGCACATCCGGACGTCTATCTTCAGTTTATCCAAATATGAGCGCCTCATCACATAAAACCTTCAACGAAATCCAGGTGGCGTTTTAAAAGCCATTGCCTTTGATTATTTTCAAATTTCTATTCTACTATGAAAAGGTTAATACAATACAATGAGTTTTATGAACTAATAATAATAAAATTAGATAATATTAAGAAATTCTAACCTTGAAAAAAAAAAGCAAAAAGGATCAGAAATTTTATATAGTGGCAGAACAAGTGAAAAAAATAAAAATTGATAGTAAAAAAAATCATTTTTACCAGCTTAATACATTCGAGACCAGATTTTGTTCATGAACATTTTTGAAAATGTGAAAATGCTTTTGCAGTCACAGAACTTTTTATCATAAGGAACACGATTTGGTATCGATCTCAAATGGGTATCGTCTCTGTAGATTATAAGGATGAGCCAAAATTTCGTGGACGTTTTAGGGATATTTATTTAGCCAAATTGTCAAGATGATCAATGACGCTACTTTCTGATAATTCAAGGTCAGTTATCAATCTACGTGGAGCATTTAAAGGATTTTCGTCAATTAATTGGCATACCGGAAACATTGCACCTTTCACACTTTGAAATAATTGCCTCCTTTATCGACGCTCTGATCTGAAATCACTTTGCGGTTACAGATTTTTAAATACCACCTTTATCACAGAATAGAAACCAAATCAGTAAAAAGAAATTGCTCTATGAAAGTGAAATCTTGCTCTACATCAAATCCCATTATGTGTCGTCTGTCGTTTGGCTGCTCTTCTCGATATCTTTCTAGATACGGGCAGGCGTTAAAGAACAACAACAAAGGGAACACGTCCACCACACCAGCTACTTCGCAGATCAGACTGACTCAGTTGTCAATAAAATGTACGAACATTTTGCCGTTCTTGTTGGAATTTGCTTTTCCACTAAAGCCTTTTTTCCAATATTGTCGCAAAAAGGTTCGTTCTGCATTTTCAAATCATTCCACATTCCACTAATATTACTAATTCAATTCTTGATATTCCTGTGTACTTAGGAAAAAATAATATCTACAATTATATAATCTCAATTTTGAGAAGTCTGCCGCGTTTGTGCTACTTTTTTTTAATTTCTGGAGTAAAGTTTGGAAATTTTAATAATTATTTGGAAATATACAGGGTGTCCCATTTAACCTAACAAGTCAAAATAACTCGGAAAAATACGCGTCATACAAAAAAAATTTCTCAGACGAAAATCTAATAGGCCCTATTATGAGAGTCGAAAACGAATCGACTTTCTAGTCAAGACGATATTTAACCTGATAAATGCAATTTAAAATTGTGTCTTGATTAGAAAATCTAATTCGTTTTCGACTCTTATAATAGGGCATAATATCTCCAAGGAGAATATCTGCCTCTTCTAAAATCAGCTCTCCCCCACCCGCTGTGGATGGGGCGGGGGCAACTTTGAAATCTCATTACAAATTCGGAATCTACGCGACAAAATATCTAAGGTTTGTCCAAAACTTTTTTTTATTCCTGCTAGATGGTACTATAATCACACAAAATCAGACTTCATAATTAATTTGTTGGTGGTGTCTCTACATGGTCCAGTATTTCAGAGACGATCTGATAATTATTAGACACTTACTTCTCTAATTAGGAAAGGTTCTTAATCAATTTTTGAAAAGTATTCCATGCCGCTGTCATTCTCTTTTAATATCCCTCATCCCGCATCTTAAACTGGGATAGTACTTTTACCAGAAAAAGCGCCTATCTATAGCGTTAGGAGTCGCTTGGGAATTAACAAAAAACATATACCAATTTTGTTGTTTTTTTTATGAAGTTATATGGACCATATACAAACAATCCCCTAAACTTAGGCCATTACTACGCCCATTGTTCATCCAACTATATTGCAAAATCCGTGGGAACAGTTGCTCTCAACGGTCCAGTTGGTATTAGTTTTCAATTAATTTTAAGATTTCTCTTCAGTAAAACTTTGGCCTCAGGTGGTTATATATTCCAAAGAGTAGACGAATAATTATTTTTAGAAAATTTTGCATTACAAAAAATATATTATTGCTCTGATTTTAACATTACATCAATATTTCGTATGATATCTATTAGCTAGTAACATAAAACTTTTGATATCAAACTGAGGATTTCGTCAATACTCAAGCAAACCATGCAGTGATTATGTAAAAACTCTATACCAAACGCAACCAAGTGTTTACTTCACCCTGACTAACGGCTCATTACAAAATACTTTCTACCTAAATTGATTAGTTTTCAAGGTTAATTGCTGTACTGAAATAATACTTAAATATTTCGGTGTACTTTTCCTGATGGCATTGTGCCCAAATCGAAGCGTATTCTAATTAATCCGCTGCAAGTTCAAATTTTAATCGACTGATGATACCTGTAAATACTTTATACATCACCAAGTGAACGTTTTGAATCTATAGCATGAAAAGTATGTCCGCTGAATTCTTAATGAGCAACAAGAGCCAGCGTTGAGATTGCAGTAGGAGCAAAAATATTTACAAACAATAAAGCAACGAAATGCTTTCGGAGAAATATTATTTGTAATTTTAAATGTAGTCATCATAAAATGTGATTTTTTTTTAAAATCCTTGAGCGGGTTTCTGAAGAACATTATAGTTATAGACCATTGCACTCTGATTTTATTTTTTCCACTTTAAAGAAGTTATGTTTTTTAATTTTTTTTTTAATTTCAAAAGAAGCAAAGCGCAGGAGGTCTCTATAAAGTCAAAAGGACGTCTTTATAAATTCAAAAGAAGGCGTTTTGTGTGTTTTAATCAATTTTAAATAAAAATGGTTTGTGTATACTATTTTAGAATTTTACTTATTCTAGAGGCATACACCAGTCACAATTAAATCAATTTTTCTTATTTAGTTGGAATGAAAGACAAGATGACACGAGTAAATTTAGTTAGAATCAAATAGGATATTAAAACTGTAACAATGAAAATCTACTTTAATTAATTAAAATATTAAAAGCATGGATGTAGCCGAGGGTATAATCGCTATATTTTTAGAAATGTACATTTACTTCATTTCTCTACTTCTGTTCTGAGTTCCACGAAAACGCTTCAACTCCTCAGTATAGCCTCAACACACTCGTGTGTGGTTCATTGTTGCACCTTCAATATCTGCAAAAATGTAGAAAGATCTTACTTTTTTCTTCGATCGGCCCTTTTAGGTTGCATATCAAGGTATGAATTTTAAAACAGTGATCCAACATTCGATGAGAAAAGCGATGTGAAAAAGAGTTGGATATGCTAAGCAGTCATGTGCTTTTTCGATATTCAACTTTGTTCGAAGTGAACAGATGCCGATTGACAGCTTTTGTTTTTTCAATATCAATATCATATTCGTCTTGTAGTACGATGAAGTCGGAAAAATGCATCTGTAGGAGCAAGTTTAATGTTTCGCTTTTACAATCAGCTGCATTTCAATCGCTCTTATGAAAAAAGTTAATTTTATTAAGTAGTTAACCTTGTAAACGCAAGGCACACTTTAGGGCGCTTTCAAGGTTGCCGAAATTTTGAAATTGTTACGTCGCAATTCAAATTTAAAATTTCATGTACAGCGGCTTAAAAAGATATTCGTTTAGCCTTAATTTATGTAATTAAATGCGAAACTTAACTAATGAGTAAATGATCTAAAACTTAGCGTGCAACTTTTTTCATTTTCTTCTTACTAATTATACCTTTCATGAAGTTATATTGGGTTCGCAAAATATCAATGTAGTTACTGATGTATGCTGATGTGTAATGTTAGCAAATACAGGTGATAAATTATAAAGTATGATGAATCAACAAAAAGGAGCATGTAAACGTAGACAAATATAATAGGCTCACTTCAGGATTAGGTAGACATTTAATAGACTCGATAAATATGAAATCCTTGAAATTAAGAAAGCTAAGGAAAGTAGTTGTTTCTTGGTTAACGATCAGCTATATATTTTTCAAATAGAAGTCCATTACTAAATTAAATTTATTAGAACATCATGTTTACAGTACATTTAATGTTATTCCACGCATGTAAACTCAGTATGTAATTATTCTGCTCAGTTGCAGTTTTGAGAATGTCGCAATAAGACGAAACGTGTACACTCAAATATTGAGTGAGACTGAGATAGAAATAATACGCTGAATAATGCAATTGAAAGAGAGGTCACCGGTCATAATGATTGGCTTGGCAGGTTTAGTGTTAAAGAGTTCATTAGGTTGGTATAGTGCACAACTAAGTATCATCAACTGAGTTCAAGAGAGGTTAATTTTTAGTCTTCTGAAAACTTACTTCCAGATTGATGTAGCGTAAGGGTATAGAGGTACCTTTTTGAAGGACACACTACGAAAAATAAAAAGTCTAAGCAAAATCAAGAAAATACTTACATATGTTTTACCTTTGATAACTGCCTTAGCCTTGGTTAGAAAAAGTTTTTAATACTCTTTGGAAATCTAAAAGCACTGTAATAATGTTATGTGCTTTTCTTAATTGCACTTTTTTATTACTGCTTTAGAAAATTATACGAAGCATGAATGTCCACGTCACGGTCAATTCTTACCATAATTTCGTTACCTTGTATTGTTTCAATGTTTGTCACAGCATTCAATTTAAATGTAGGTAGCATAATTATAAACATGTCCAATTTTATGTCTCTTTGAAATGTCTTATACAGAGGCCTATAAAAGTATTCCACACGCCCAATACAATTTTTATTTATTACTCCAAAAGAATTTTCCAGTGTAATGGAAAGCGGTAAAATAAAAATTATTTCTGATATGTTTACTGATAATCTCAAATTGAAATTAATAATACAATTTAACCGCACACAAAGATTCACATGAATTTTTCAATAAATTAAAAATCTTAATGTAGAGTGACTTCTTTTAATATGCAATAAGTATTTTACTTTCTAAAAGGTATCGTTAGTCTCAGTAAACTACTTTTTATGCAAGTGTTTCTTATTATTGTATTATTGACTGAAAAATAAAGCGAAATTAATTTCAATTAATTTAATGTAGTAAGATAAATAAGTATGATATTAGAAGGATAAGAGTAAATCCAATGGTAATTGTTTGTAGAATATCAGCAGATATAATTAAAGAAAACCGAGTTTATTAAAATCCAAATTACAAATACAAATACAATAAAATCAATTTGCTGGAGGGTTCTAGATGCGTCCAATATAAAGACCTGAAATATTCGTTGTTAAATACAAATCGATAGCTAACATACTATAAGACATACCTAGATTACACAATCCAAGCACAATGAATATTCGTGGAATTTACTAGACAGAAAAATTAAAAATAAAAAAATTTCAAATAAAAAAAAGTTTTAAATTGGAAAATTAACAATCTTGTGTGATTATCAATAAACATTAGCGAAGCTTTATGTACTTGCTATTAGCTTTTATTCAACTATGACAAATTTTTTGTGCTGATTGTGCAAGTACTTTTTAGTTCCACAAAAATAATAGTAGTAATATATTTTTAGAATACCTTGTTGAAGTTGGTATGCTTTTCTTAAGTTATTTCGATGCACTTACTATTCCGCTATTTTATATTTTAATCGTATTATCTCCGCATTGTATTTAAAATTGAGGTGAATTATCTGTTAGCATTCATCATTTGATATCAATATTTACTTATTATTGCTGAAAATTCAATGGCAGTCGTCCTTTCTATATCAGGCTTTGATGAACTTTAGTGCTAACTTTCCCCGTCTACCAAAACCATTAGATTATCAATTTAATCATCTAATCAAATACTAATAACTAATACTAATTATTTCACATTTGCAATCGCTACTGTTGAAGATTGAAGGTTGTAGACTTATTAGTGTAACCACGCTATTCAAATTTAAGCAAATTTATTTAAGTTGAGTTTGGCATTTTTTTCTCTTTTTTTCTCAATTTTTAGAAAACTTTTAAACTCGGCATTTAGAGAGTCATGCACCTGCGCACTCACGGACCTGAAGTGTGTGTAAATATTGAATGATTTTATAAAATTGTTTTGACCTTCAACAAGAAAAATGTAAATTCATAGGCAAGTGTGATTATTGTTATTATAATTTTTAGCACTTATCAAGCCCGCATAAGTAAGCATGAAAGTAATCGGACAAAACTATTAAATGTGAGTTACGAAGCCGACATAAATTGGATCGTTATAGAAAATTTTATTTAACTAGAAGGTGGACGTATTTCTGTTTATTATCTGAGTAATTAAATGAATTTTAGCATAAAATCGTATAAATTTTTGATTGTAAATTGATGAGAAATTGGCACATTCACATTCCACATTCTTCCACATGTATGTCTGAATGAAATACATATATGCGAAAAATTGTGACTCTTCTTTGAAGAACTTGTAAAGATAAAATTATTTATACTTTTTCCCTGGAGGTCTATTTAGTACTAGGCGGAATTTACTCTGCTTTTTTTATTAAACATAAAATGATTATTGGAACATTATTTAATTTCCATAAGGAGGGAAAACCCGACGGGAGAAAGAGTTTAGTTTATAGTTTATTCTGAAAAAACGCTACACTATTAAGATACAATCTTATAAAAAGGTGCAGGTTACATTGAAAAAAAAAATTAATAATATGAAAAGCCAAATAACAATATCCTAAAGATTACAAAAACGAGTAATATACATTAACTATAATTCAGAAAAATTAACAATTACTAAATAAAAGTCAGGTAGAAAAATGTATGTAGAAACTAAATATTCAAATAGATTGACAGAAAAATTACGGTCGGTGCTGCTCCTTCTAAGATGAAGAGGGAGAGAATCCCAAAGTCTAACGGCCTGGACAAAGAAATGGCACTCACTAGAGCGAGACGTAAAATGCGGTAATGTCAAAGAAAAGGTTCTACCAGATTGCAAGAAAACAAGTTTGATGCGCAAGTAACTTGGTTGTTTTGTTGTCAGGAGATTACGAAGGAAAATGATTCTCCGATAATTAAGATAAGTGTCCATCCAAGGAACGCTTTAACATAATTGGAAACATGATTATAACGCCTCAAGTTATAGATATAGCGAACAGCAGAGTTAAAAGCTACATTTAATTTACGAGAAGAGGATGAGTCCAATTTGCAGAAGACCTCGCAACCATAATGTATCAAGAGTCTGCAAACAGTTATCACCCAGCCGTGTTCTTGGCATAGTTGTATGCTCTGTATCAAGCTAAGGACTTTGAATTTCGGTCTAAAATTTTCAGAACATATTTTTGAATGTAAAAACTCATTTTTTTTCAGTCTACTGATTTTTAAACTAATCTCCTGATCTTCTGAATACTACATAAAATCTTCTGATTTTCCTGACATTAGCTAAAATTATATAAAGTATGTAAAAAGAGCTTTTCTATAATGGGAAAATTGTAGGCTAATGAGAGAAATATGATTAAAGTCATAATTTTTTACTATTGCTACAACTAAAACTTTTACGGGACGATCGAAGAAATATAATTTTGCCTTTGCAAATAAAAATGTTCTATTTTTTTCAATAACAACTACTAAAAAAATTTTCCCAATATCTTTCTGTTTTTTGTCAAAACTCCTGATTTTTTTTAATTACCAGATCTTCTGATTTTGAGACCGTGGGAAGTGGCAACCCTATTCAAAAAGTCTTTTCACATGTTTATTGTTAACCGAACATCGTAAGTTAAATTTACACTCCTCAGCAAGAAAACAGTACGCTACATTTTGTGAAAACCAATATTCTGACAAAGTCTAGTCTTGTCTTAATGCCTTTTCAAGAGGTAAGATTCCCTGTGCTGCCCCTGTATACTTCTTTTTATTGATGCTAGACTTGTGAATTGTTTCTAACTTTTATTTTAGATGATATTTTTTTAATAATTCTTAATATGTTTAATTTATGCATTTAATATTTTTCACTTAATTTCTCCTGATTCGGTACACATTTAAAATCATTCCCAATTTATTTTCTTTTAAAGTAATATTGTACTTGTTTCAAGCCTGACTTTAATTAATAGAGATTTAACTTAAATAATTCTCTCAAATTGATCAGATAAACTTCAATTTTATAATCCGAAACTCAACTCAACTATTACATAACTCTCCACACAACGTCCTCAATTTAAATGATAAAATTTTCTTGTAATTGCAATAACCAACTTGATAACAATAGCGTTTGTTTTCAGCTGCAAATGTTTTGAGCTAGTAACACAATTTCTATGAATAGTATTCAATGTTTTTATTTTTGTGTGGTAATATGGTCATTTTCTGGGGTTTCGTTTTCTTATTGATCAATATTATCAATTTGGACTGTGGTGACACATTACACCGTGTTTATGACGGAAATCTTAACAACGAAGCGTAGCACATTCCAGTTAAGCATTATTAAGCAGTGGATGAATATTTTGAGTTTTCAATTTTATTTTATTTTTCTAGCAAATTATTATTAATGTTATTTAATTGTTGTAAATATGAACATAAGTAACAATAGCGAATATGTATATGAATTTCTTGCAGAAAAGAAACGTTTTCGGAAAAGCGTTGCTTAAAAAAAAGCAGGCAGCGTCATATTATTAATGTTTTATGGCATTCAGGAAGAAGAAAATTTTTGTTCCTCTACAAAAACATAAATGGGAAACATAGCGTTAGAACATTTTGGAAAAACCATTTTTCAAATGGTTCTGAAAATTTTAAAAATCATTTTCTACGCTTTCTTAAATTTTCACTATATTTCCAAAATGACGCTAGCTTTTCATCATTTTTCTGCCATCATTATGACGGATTTTTAGCGTCATAATGATAGTTTCCGCTATAGTCATGAGAGTAATGTGTCAATGGTATTATGAAAACTAAATAAAATAACAAATAGCCAGCTATCAGTTTCAGTTACAGATATTTTGAACGCAACTGTATAGACGAGCGTCTGTATCTCAATTGTGCTTAGTTAATAAAGGGTTTATTGTATCTCTAAAAATATTCTACTCTTATCAGGTAACCCGTTAGAATGCCACAATATAATAATGTATTGTAGCATACTCACGTAGTGAGTAAGGCTGATGTCTACCACTTTGGGTCGTTGTTAAGGAACACGAAATAACATGTCTTCGTCAAATCGTTTTTCTAAGACAATAGACAATTTTTCACTCCTTGGGAGCGATATCCGGTAAAATATTGCTTGGGTCTGGAACTTCAGAAAAGGTTTCGAATGTATTTAGCTTCAAATGTAGCGAAATTTTCGGTTTTTTTCTCTATTTAACATAAAATGAAAGAATCAATGCACCACATTGTTGAATATATGAAAGTAGTAATACTCTGAGAATAGAGAACAAACAGGGAGGGCTCATGTGCAATGTAGGTGTGCACAATTTCAGTGTTTTCACGAATTCACAAGTATTTTTATAAATTTTAACACAATTTATGCCGTAAAATCAGAATCGATGGAAAAATATGACAACTTGCCGACAGGCTAAAAAAACGGCTGTCGTTCCGCACGAAAGAAAAGTTCTAAACATGGAGCGATGAACACTCCAATGGTTAGTTTCCTTGACTACTGGGCACAGTAGCTTTGGATATCACCTCAAAAAAATGCGGATCCTGAAGGATGATACATGCAGACTATGCCTGAAGGATACTGAGACTGCAGAACATATTGTGTGCGACTGCCCGGCTCTGACAATCTAAGCACAACAGATGCTCAAGATTTGAAGAGACGTCGAGGTCAGAGTACCGCCTAGGATCCTTCCGACCCGCACCAGCTAAGACTGTTCTTGGCAGAGGGATGAAAAAGGGCCCGGAGGCAGAGGCCTGTTTCGATATCCTTTGAACGATCCTAACTAACTATGGCGTAAAATCTGATTTTGAATTGAAATAATTTATTATCCGGTATTTTTATATTCTGAAAGAAATGTTTGTTTTTTAAAAACTACCTCAATAGATTTAGCTCGTTTTGGAAATATGTTCCTTAATTGCCAAAAATTAAAATAAGAAGAAGGCGTGGGGAGGGATGCTTTTTCTTACTTTCTCGTGTTTATAATTTTAAGAGTAGTTGCAAATTTACTAATTTTTACAAGATTTTATTTAGTTTGACTTGTTTGTAGATATGTAGTGTGTCTATGCGGCACTCATGGCACTTTTCTTTACACCTTACCCCCCTTCCGTTATCGGTTTGAGCCAAGAATTCTTTATGTATACATATATCTAAATCCGATATTAAGGAATTAAGTAGCTGATATGATGATGGAAACGGAAGGTGCCCACAGAATCTTTGTTCTGGCGAACACGTAGACTCGCCGAGTTTGGAGTCATTAGATTCGTACGTGGGTTGTAGATGATGATCATCTGGGTCTGATGACGGTTTCAGAAGATGGCCACGGTGCTCCCAGCAGAACAATAAACGAGGCGTGATGGCTAATAGTCTAAACTACTATCAAGATTAAATTTTTTAGTTTTCATTACCCTAAATATCAAATTAAATATATATAAAACATTCTTGCGATCTTCCAACTAGAGTTGAAATTAAAATAAACTGGAATAAACTTATTTAGATTAGCTTAAAAATGAATCATTCCAAATAATGCAAA
>QYTT01090107.1:4820-27115 GCA_006980735.1 Dasypogon diadema
ATTTCTTACTAACCAGATTTCTATTGAGTTACATTAGATGTCTAATTAAGCGAACTAGAAATCTACTTAAATTACACAACTATGTAGATATCTAGTGAAGAAATTTTAACTAGATTGTAAACTAGAAAATCTAGGAGAACCGGTCTAGTTGAAAAATTTTTAGAGTGAAGTTAGAATATTGAAAGAATCCGGAATGAATTTTCCTGTGTGTCCCATTACATTATAAAAAGGAGTAAACAAATAAACGAAGCACCATTTACTCGACAAAGAAGAGGGTTGGACGAAGTGATCGTCCAGTCTATTAGGGATCTTTATTCCAATAACGACATTAGCAGAGTTATGCCTGGCAAAAAGTATGTTGTATCTGCAAAGGTAATTTATTTAAACTTGCCGTTGTTTTTTGTAAAAGTGCATTCAAATAATTGCATTATATTTAGGTCGATGGTAAACAGACCCATATGCAGAAATGGCTACTCCTGTGCAACTTGAAAGGGTTGTACGCAATTAAAGTCTAATAGTTATTTGGTAGTAGTAGTGACACTCGTTCTGTATATGTTTGCATAATTCACAAAACTAAACTGTGAACAGCCTAAACATGGGAATCTACAATCCACCAATCATTGATATCTACAGGAATGTCTTAGGTACCTATAGGATTTGAGCAGTTACGTGTACTTCTGGACAATGTTTTTGAGGAACCGATCATTCTACAGCAGAAGTCAGAACAGAATCAACCAAAGAGTTTATAAACATATTCGTAGAAAAAATTACAAAGCTTCTTAACCACTCTTTTACTGCTGAGCAGCAATCTGCATATCTGCGAAAGTATAAACGGACGCTTCAGCCGGAGATTATAGTGTTATGTGTGATTTTGCCGAAAACCACTTATTTCTTCTGCAAGATAAAGTTCAAGCATTTCATTGGAACAATACTCAAGCGACAATACATCCATTTGTCATTTATTTCTCAAAACAAATTGTGAAGAGCAGCATTATGCTGTGTTATGCTGTAGATTGCAAGAAACATGATACATGTATTTCAAAGATGCCTCATAAGTTTCATGTAGCAAAACTTTCAAATAATTAAATAGGTATTCTATTTCTTGGATGGATCAGCCGCGCAATACAAACATAGGAAAATTTCATCAATCTTCTATATCATGAACAACATTTCGGTTTCCCTGCAGAATGGGACATTTTTGCCACATCCCTTGACAAGGGTTCATGCGATAGTATTAACGGGACGGTAAAACGATTAGCGACAAAAGCTAGTTTACAGAGGCCTTACAATGGTCAAATAATGACACCATGTCAATTATACGAATAGGCCTGTTGTGACATTGAAAAAATTGACTTCTGTATGGTATGGAAGCACCTATTCAACAACCTTGTCACAAATGGCTCCCTAATACTAATTAGTTACCTACTAACATTTAGTAATTGTATCAATATTAGACGTATTTATTTCTATAATAAAATAGTGACTTGACAATCACACAACACAAATAAAGCGCAGATCGCTAATAAATTTATATTAGGTAGGCAAGTTATTATGTTTATATATTGTTACTTCTATTGTATCTTTTATCTATATGATGATATAGCTATAACTAGTGCTGGGTATTTTATACTCTTCAATTTTTATAATATTTTAAATAAAGTGAACCGATCTACATAAAAAATTATTATTATTATTAAAGTACGATTCTTTTGTCTTTTTAATAAATCCTTTTTCATTTTAAACATTTCATCAATTGTAATGAATACCTTTAATTGGTTTTATAAAATTTTCCATTTTTACAATTGAAACACAACACGTCAAAACTCTACAGTGAAATCACAAACAGCTGTCAAAGGTCAGTGTGTCACACTGTAATTTGATTTCGAAATTACGTGAGATTTATCGTGATTTAGAACTCTGTCTGTCTAGGGTATAAGAAAATTATAAAATTGATAAAGCTTTTGTAAAGCTTAAATACAATAAAACCGTTTGTGAAATTTAAAAGTTAACTGGCGCAGTCGGTAGGATGTGCCAGGTGTAATACTAATGTTTTCTAACATTTAATGGCACATACCTTAAAAGTGATCAGTAAATCCTTTACACAATCAATAGAAGTGACTAGTGTAGAACTATTAAGAAACTTTTTTCGATAATTTCACTGTATTGTTCACATACTCAGCGGAAGTGAAGTGTTAATGCTTTTCACTATAAAGTTATACAAATCAACAACAAAATCCAGTTAGGAAAAAAAGAAAACGTTTTTCGTTCATCAAAAGAAGTGATCAACGGAACTACAAGAAACACAAGGAATTCTAAATACCAGAAAAATAGACGCTCAGACTCATTTCATCTATACACAACGGGCTCATAATCAATCCATAGAAGTACATAAGGAAATCTGCATCCCTAGAACAAGAAACTCCAGGAAAAGTACAACGGGAACATCAACTAAGAAATTTCAAACGTTCTTTACACTTTAGACATAAACGATCTAACAAATTTATTAGATAATATTAGCTTAGAAAGTAATCAATTTAATAGTGAAAACCGCAGTTCCTGTCTAACGACAGCGAAGTAAGAGGCCAACGACCACACGTCCCGCTGATATTGGGAAATCGTGTCAATATCAATTCAATTTCCAGTAAAGTGCAAAACTGCACAGTAACTTGAAATAATATAATCTTAATTAATAATAACAATTTCGGATTCAATGAAGCCATAAATAAAGAAGCATAAAAATTAATTAAGACATAAACAAAGAATAAAGAGATTCTTACAAGATTCTCAAATGCTGCGAATTCACAAAAAGGAAAGCATGTTGTACAAGTTAATAATAGTTCTATAATCCATATTTCTATATTGGGAAAGTGAAGTTTATTGTCGCAAGTTAGTGCAACTGCCATACGATCTTTTTTCTTTGTATTCTCTAGTTAGAAAATTCTTATTTAAGTTTTTGTATATATGAAATAAAGTCAGTCTATTTGCAATCGCAGTGGAGTTCGTGTGTTTTCTTTACAATCTATACTTTCTTACCTTCAGGGTTTAATTCTCTTTAATTTTCGCAACTACTCATCTTTTGCTCTGGTATATCGGTACAAGAACCGATTATACCCTCAACGTACGGTCGTAAGGTGCAACACTTTGACTATTATTAAACAAAAAAATATTTTGAATAAACACATGTAAAAGATATAAATTAACAGAAAGAAAGATCTTAAATTACTTCAAGACTTTCGCCTCAAGAAAGTACCAAATGACACATTTTCCCAACAACATAAAATGGGTTGCGACATTGCATTGAATACACGATAACAATGCGCAATGCACTAGGCATTGCTCTTGTCAGCTAATATGACCGACCATGTGCTGACCCCCTAATGAATATGAATCACTAATTTTTACACATGCATGTTATGGTTTTTTTATGTTACACAATAATTTCTTTGGACATTTCTGCTTCAAATTAGGGCAGGCGCCGAGCCTGCCCTTGCAGGTCGGTAAACTAATTTTTTTGAAAACATAAGGGAGAGACCTGAATCCTCCCCGCTCGAAATCTCCGCGAGTGACACCGCCCCCACGCACAGTGATTTGTGTAGAACAAGCCTGCTGGACAAAAACAACCGATAAATTCCTAGTAGCAACTTATTAATAAGAACTCAATAGGCCTATACATTAAAAGATAGTTATAATTTCTATGAACTGCACTCATTAGGAGCGTCCTCGTAGGGTAAGTATATACAATTTTTATAATTTAAGTGATTCATTTGTATTTCTAGTCCACACTTAATAACGTTGTTTAAGTCACTAAAAGAGATTTGTGCAAGTGTTTTTGTCATGGATTGTGAGCATAAAGGTAAGTAGTTTCTTTTGAGTTAATTTTTATGACAGGAACTTAATTCTCTAATTTTATTAAATTTATTGTTTTGAAAATATTGACGTTTTTGACCCACTTTCTTAAATTTAATGCACAAAAAATTACATGTCCACTCATGTCCACTTCGTAAAATCTATCTTATATGATTCTTACAAGTATGTCACAATAACTGTTTAAAAAAAAATATTGCGAATTATTTGCACAACTAATTTTTTTTATTTTCTGTCTACTATAGTTTTCACCGTGTCAAAAATTGATTTCTTTGAAGAATGGTTGAAACACTCGAAAGAAACGCGGAATGAGAATGAGAAGCTCTTTGGGTTTATATCTTCGAGACATAATTTTAATGGTGTTACAGAGCAGTCTCTAAGAGACATCAAGATCATCATCTCCAAACATTCATCAAAATTGATTGAAAAGTGGAACAGCTGTGGAAGAAACCGAGAGCGGTTCCTAGACAAGAATTGTACGTGCCTGGAGGGTGTTGACATATCTTTCGATGTGTCCGTTTACTTATCCATGTCAAGTAGGTCTATGGAGCCCCAACTGGGACCTGGAGGACCAAGTAAAGAGTTCAAAGATTCGAGTCTCAAAACTAAAAGACGACGCGTGCATGACCTTTTACAGTCAAGAAGTGCTGGTGAATTAGCATACGCAGCTGAAGTGTCAGCCCGATTGTCAGGTCAAAGAACAGTAGCACGGCAAATTAAGGGCCGTTCAAAATGTCAAAAAATAAAAAATACAATGAGTGTAACTAGTGCCCCCAGGTGTTTGACGAGTGAGGAAGCTTTGGCGTACTACGTTGATAGCAAATCAAGTAGCCATAGTTATAAGCAAACTCGGAAATGGAACATCAGAGCAGGACATAAGGTATTCCCGTCACTGTATAGCGTTAGAAAGGCTAAAGTAGCCTGCTATTCTCCGGGTGAACAGATTTTTGTTAACGAAGCGCGTGCTGAAATCAAAGTTCAGGCTGTTCTAGATAAAACTGCTAAACGTTTGGTTTCAGCACAACAAGAAGTTGTCAGTAGTCTGTGGTAATCATTAAATGTGATTAAGTTAAACCTAAGGAAAGTGATCAAGGGAAATCTATATTGTCATAATCTTCTGAATTAAATTTAAAGGAAGCGTATTGAGGGATGCTAAGAATTTGTGTCTCTGTGGAGTTCATTCAATATACTTGTAAGAATCAATCATATGACGCCAATATAGGGCGCTGGGAAGTAATTAGTAAATCAGTTTTGTTTTGGCTGTAAGCTTACCTCCCTTTGTTGCATCATTAATGTGGGATCTGGCAACGCTCGCAGACATCTTGATGGAAGAAGAAGGGAGAACTCCGAGCTGAGGAAGAAGCTTCGGGACTTTGAGTTTTTTTTTGAGGATCTGTCTGTCAGCCGTCGGCGAAGTTAGTTGTCGTCCGCCAGCAATTTGTTGCTAAGTAACTTTTCTCGCGAACTACTCTAATCTGTTTAGTCCGTTTTCTTTTAGTTTTAAATAAAAGTTTTGGAATATTTAAAAGTTGTTTGATCCGACCGATCCCACATTAATATTAAACGGCTCTAACAGCGAGACTTTACTTCCGCCAATCCTAACTGACAATATTTAAATTCTTTCTTGTGTGAACTAGACTTTTAAGTTGTACGAATTTTTACATATAAGAGAACAGAGTAGGGATAAGTTTAAGACGAATTGATATCATTAAAGGTGAATTGGACTGGATCCTCTATCGGAATAGAAAAGGAAGAAATAACAGATGTCGGAAATAGTTCGCGAAATATGCGTTAAATAGACACAAAGAAAAGAAAAAGAAACCATGGTTTTTTTGATGGGGGGATTGTGCAAAAATATGCACTTAGTTTTATTTCAAAGTTTGAATAAGAATAAGTTGGATCACGGCCGAACGGACAGGCACCTAGATTGAATCAGGTTCAGTATAGCCTTTTATTGTACAATGAGCAGACAGATTTCCACATACATATTCGGTTATTTAGTTATTTTTAGTTATTCTATGTTAAAAATTTTCTGCTGTATCCCAAATTAAAATATTTCTTTTGGATTATATTTACATCTGTATACTTGGTAGAACGTATGCACACTCTGTCTCGGTTTGATTTTGATATAATGGATATTGGACGACAGTAGCTTAACGTATTTCTAAGATAGGGTAGATAAAAATTTAGTTATATTTCACGTCAATTGTTACTCACTCGGTTTGAATTATAACGAATTTCCATATGCCGAACTAAGTTTTTTTATGCTTGCTGGTCCCCTTGAACCACCTCATCCGGAAATTTGAATTAATTTTCAGTTAGGTTTCGGCGAGGGACGAGGAAGGGCAAGGATTACAAGAATGAAATTTTTGTTATTCGAAATTCTAAATTAGCTCATCAAGAATGTAGTCTTGAAGACTCTACATTTTCGGGACAAATTTCGTCACAATCTTAAAATATTGACCAGTCATATGGAGTTTGTACGGAAATCAATTCCGTGGAATTTAAAATTCCTTTTAATCAACTGCCGACACTTTTATGTGATAAAATTTTTGCAAATAAAAGGCTAGATCGGAAAGAATATTCTGTGTCTGTAGCCAAGATTTCTAAAGAAACAAATAAAAAATATACCAGTACTTCTAGAAAAATACTGAGCGGCATTGCAAGTAGCATTTGTACCAAAGATGTAAAAACTTTTGTAGATTATGATGAAGATACGAACAAACAAATTGGTGACGGATATATCACTCTATTTAAAAAAAGATCGAAGAGCACTGCAAATATTTGAAAAGAAAAACATCTCTTTCGAATTTCACGGGGTATAAGCCGAAAAAAAAGTATTGGATACTCCAGAAGTGAAACTATTCTTCTGATGACAGAATAGTTTCACTCCAGAAACGTAACTAAATTAAAAATATTACTTTCCATTCTAATTCTGATTCTGCTCCCGTTTGGTTTTCAATGGTAACCAAAATACCATCCAGTTTTGTTTCTGCGCCAGTTTTGCTACAAACAATTCCATCCAGTTTTAATTCTGCAAAGTAACAAAGTAACAATTCTCGTATCAGAAACCGAACTGAAACCGAATTGAAACCATAGTTTAGTTAAAATTCACGTCCCTGCTGAAAACAAAAGGCTTAGTGGATGTTTACGTTATATAAATTTCACTTTTCTAGGACCAGTGGCTGAGATTGGGCATTAATATGTCATCTCGTTCGAGTCGAGTGATGCTTATATGCTTAGGCGAACTTTTGTTACCCTCCCCTATATCGTTCAGCCTATGCAGTTCGCCCACCACCACTACCGCCAGTGTGGCTAATCGTTCGCTTTCTTTTTGACGCACTCGCGCTGCTAACCATAAAACTCAAATTTCAACCTTATGTCCCTTAAATAGTTATCATTTTCGTCGATTTCTTTGGAACCAGTGTAGCTATCGAGACCAAAAAAGTGCAGATTAATTTCCTACGTAAGCTCTGTAACCCTGCAACAGTTGCATCTTTATGAGTTCAGACGATTTTGAGTTTATCCCCGATAAACAAAGAGACTGATTGTTCAACGTAAAAAATTTGTTGTTGTCTAAAATAATAATTTAACTTGTACCATTTGAGAATTTATATAAATTCGTTGTATTCATTTCAATTAAATCAAATTTGAATTTATAACGATCATTTATAACTTTAAAGGCGGTTGTTCTGGCAACCCGCCCTTAGCGATTCCAAAGGTAACACTTGAATTGTCCAGTTCTAAACTCATTACTTCATTTGTTGTGTAACTGCCTAACAGATTGGTACAGCAATAAAAATTTCGTCGTCGGAACTAAATCAAGATTTCTTATTTTGTGGTAATTAGTGCGCAAACTTTTGTACTAACTAACACGAACTATGTAAAATTTTAAAGCTGTTTATGGCTAGGTATCCTATATGGTACCGACTAGACCTAGATATAAGCTTTTATTGCGAAACCGCTGACGGACACTTCAGTTTTAATCGCATGTATAGATGTATACATGTAGGGCATCTGGCAACACACAAAAACAACTGAATGTTCGCTACCTCCAGAGAAGCATCGGGAGAAAGCCTAAGGGGAGTTCTATCCGAAAGTGGTTACGGGACGGGATGTGTACGCGGCTAGGTTAAGCATGATTGTGATCTTTTTTTTTGTGAAATAAAGGCCAAGGGCCAAATGAATTTCTGACTTCGCCTTTTAAATCTCTCGAACCCCTTCACTAATCCTACATACATTTTTATGTAAAATTCAAACTGAAAAGTTGTAAAGTTTTTGTTAGAATAGGCCCACAGTAACATTAATGCTAGGTACATAGCCAAGAAAGAATTATGAACTTAATAACAGTAATGGCGAAGCTCCGTGACGCGTGATCCATGTTGCGGGACCGGCGGATTCTGTGTTTGAAACTTTTTAATGATAACATTTGCACAAAGCTGTTTCTCAGCATCTATCCAAAAGAGATGAGACAAAGTAAAGGTTACTTTCCGAAACCCTGAATTTAACACAGTCAAGTTTCATTAAGAGCAGACCTCCTGTTCTCGCGTAACCTTTTACAAATCAACAGACAGACAGAAAAAACTTCTACGAGTTGTATATTTCGTTTTAGAATCGAATATTCTATCGCTTTTTTCAATATTATGTAAAATAAATGGATGTACAGACAAACACTTCATTCTTATTATATTAGATTATCACCTTTGGTGGCCCGTACATAAAATAAGAAAAAAATGTAAACAGGTCGAGATTTGATCCCAGACCCCTCTGTACGAGCTCGGGAAATTCCAGTGAGGTAAAATAAAATAATGGCTCGACCGAGATTCGAACTCCGACCAGTCTGTATGCGAATGTGAAATTTGTCTTTACTATATGAATCGCATGTAAAATTGAAATGAAGTGTATATAGCCTCAAACTCGGAACAGTCAGTGCCTTTTCCCATCCTACCGTCTCCGAGTAACCAAGCTTTCCAAATACCAGAAACCCCGCGAATATCCGTACTGGAACGACCGGGAGGATATTCGAGTACGCACCTGTAACTTCCCGCCTGGCAGTACGTGGACAACGGAGACCAGGTCGACTAGTACGTGGAAAACGGAACGTCCCTCCCTTTCCCGCCTGGCAGTACGTGGACAACGGAGACCAGGTCGACTAGTACGTAGACAAAGGAACGTCTCTCCCTTTCCCCTCACCGTAATTAAGCCAGCTAGACTAGCTTCTTCTGTATTAGGGCCTAGTTAGGTATTCAAAATAGTGTAGCTAACATTATATTAGGGAATATATTTGAATTTAAACAAAGCGGTTAAAAAGAAACAACTGTTGTGAATAACCCTGTCTCCACTGGACCTACCCGGAGCAATATTGGACTGAGTTTTCCCCTAGATTGGCGCCCGAGCATTACCCAGACCAGAACCTGACCCAGGGAAAACTACGTCACAAGGGTAGATTTAGAAAGACAAAACAGTCCTTTTATAGAATTATTAGAAAAAGTTAAAGACCGCATATTTCCATAGAAAATCTGTTCAGACAGCAGACGCTTTGAGAAAAGTCCAATTAGAGTCGCATCTTAAGAAGGAAATTTTAAAACTTACATCATGTTCGCCTACCAGATAGAATTCCGAACTGTATATCCTGGATAGATTTCGTTTATTGCCACATTTCATTGTTAAATTTCCATAAAGGAACAAATATGTTGTCAAATCTAGAGTCAAAAGACATAACAAGATTGCATTAAATTTTTACAACCTATTGAGATTGTAACAAAAGATTTATGTGGAGAGAAGTATATAACAAGAGTTTAGTTTATGAGTAAAATTATTCCTATTGTTAACTATTGAATGCAAATAACTCCAACTCTACAAGCTGAGGATGTTTCAACTGCTGAAAAGCTGAGAGAAAATTTAAGAGATTTAAAAAGATCGAAATTTTTCACAAAGTAGCACTCTGCACTTTCACAAAGTAGCATTCTGCACTTTGCCTTTAGGCTGTAACTTGTGTGGCATGTTGGAGCACGTTATGAAACCTTTTTCATGTGTAACCTTAGTCTATTTTCAAAGCAGCTATATGGTACCCAAGTGCGTAAAAGTGCATAAAAATTAGTTGTAATATTTTTAGTGTTGTTTTGTGTTTAGAGCTAGTCAAGTTGTTATATGGTAAGACACGTTTTGTATTTATAATATGACTTACCATCTTCATGAACACTGCATATTCTCCTTAAAATAAGGATACTGCCTGTTAAAGCAGCACAACTGTTTCAATGAGCTGACACGTGCGGTCACTTACCTGAGAAAGTGCAAGGTACAATAAGCACGACAACATTTTGTATGACTCCAATTACGGCTATTGCCATGCACTTCACAAGGTAAATGACCGACACAAAACTAAAATTGTAACCTGAGATTTGTTTCCCTGAAAATTGTCAGCTGTAGAAATTCTTAATTGGAATGTGAAACTCAAATGCAATGTAAGCAAAAATGTTAACTTCAATTTGAATAACTGTCAAATAAAGTGAGTTCTTCTTTATTTGTGGCAGAAGACGTTCGTTTTATTCTTCTCTTCCTTAACATACCTAACATTTTTTGGTCCTTCGAGCCGGATATGAACCAGCGACCTATGGATGTACAGTCCACATAATACCAATTTGATGTTGGATGCAAGTGCAATGAAAGATGAAAACAAAAGACAAGCATACACTGAAGCGACTGTCAATTATTTGAAAGTATTACGCAGTAAGTGAGCTATAGCAAAACGTTCTAGGAGTAATTTTATGTATAGATTTTCTGAATGGCTTGATGGACAAGTTAAGTTAAAAATAATGAAGTGAGAATAACTACACAGGATGAAGAACCCACTGTTATGTTCCCAATTACATTTCCCTAACCCAAGCATTTACTCGAATATTAAATTTCCATTTCCTCCAATAGCGCTTAGCTCAGATTTTAATTCAACCGCTATTTTGCACTTTGTCACGTACCTTCTCACGTTTCTTAAACACGCGCGCTACAGAGATTATAATTTTCAACATACTCTGTAGAATATTGCTGATTTAACTTACTTTTAACTACGGGAGTCATATTCCGATATTCCTGGAATTGCTCTTGGTTCTGGCTTCGACCGTATTTAAAGATATCAAACAAGTCAGAGTTAATCTCCCGGTCGCCGCTTTCGGTACATTCAACAGTTAATAAACAGTTTAATTGAAAGATTTGGAAAGTGTTTTTCAACAGTTAATAAACAGTTTAATTGAAAGATTTGAAATGTGTTTTAACTCGTCCCGAGATTAGATCCCATAAATAATTTTTCTTACAAGTTTTGCTGTAAGATACATAACACCACTACAAGCAAAGGAAGACCTTCAAAGTCATTTCATGAACTGACAGATAAATCTAAAAAACTGCGAGTTCAGAGTTTATTAAATGACGGGTTACAGAGATGCATCTAAATCAATATTCAAGGTAAGTTGTCAAGGTTCACATACAGTTTGATTCAAAAATGAGCAAAAATCCGATCAGCTAACACCGTCCCACCTTACTCAGCTATTTTGGAAGCAAAAAAACAATGTTACCCTGTCGCTGAATTAATGAAGATAAGAGAAACTGCAGCTGAGGTAACACTACAGGGCCTTTTGGTCCTGAAAGATGTTTAGTTTAAAAAATGCTTTAGATTAAATTACATGTAAATATAATATATCCCGTTTTTAGGGCCAATAGTTTAGTTTACGAAAAAAGGGATCGGAATATTGTTTTATGATCCATTCTAGATTATTGAGATTTGGCAATGTAATTACATGTAAATTAAGAGCAGTATTCTTGTATTCTGATGAACTTTAATCTAGTAGTTTTCGTATAACCCAATGCTAACCCTGTACATTTAGTTTTTAATCTTAGAATAAACGTTCGTATGATACAGACGTGTTTTTATTTTTCCCTTCAAGCCCAACATAGATAAATGCACTTCAGAAGATAAGAAAACTAGGTAGGAGTGAGCAGAATGGTTAACGAGAACAGTGCAGACATTCGGGTGTATCTTGTGGAAGGTTAAAGTTTTCAGCAATTTTTTTTTTAATTTTAGCTTTGTTTTAGTTCAGGAATGGAATTAAATTCTTAGTGCTCAGTTTACGAAAATCTATAAACTCGGAAAAACAAAGTGAAGAACCAGAAGAGTTGTACAGCAAACTTTTAGCGAGTGTAAACATATCCGAAAAGTATAGTTTTAAGTTTTCCAGTAACATTTCAAAGAATTTTTCTATGAAGTATGAGTTAAGAAATTTCATTCACCCTCTAACACAAAAGACTCAAATAAAAGTGAGGCAGTTAAATCGACAAAATGTTTTAATTGCAACGAAAGAGGACATGTGTCTACCAAATGTGACAAATCAGCGGTGCAGTGCAAAAATTGTAATCGACTTCGACATGACACAGAAAATTGTTCAAAACCAACTAAATCCACCATGAAATATGTTGAACATAATGCCAATGCAAAAGATATGAGTGGGTGTTACTTTGTGGAACATGATCTTCGTGGTTATACTAACACTGGTGGTTGTGTTATCTTAATTAAAGAAAGCGTAATAGGCAATAGCGCTAATGACTAATTAAGGCCATGTGTTAGGTACTAATCATGAACCAAAAATGGATCATTAGTAACTTGCATTAATGATCAAAATTTTTCCGTCATTAGGGCTTAATCAGATTGCAACTGCCTAAAACTGAGCAAGTTTTGTCAGTGTTATTAGTCTGAGAGTTTAACTGTGCAGTGTATTTTCCTAAAGAAGAAGAAGAACTTAAGTGAAATTCTCAGTATTTGATTATTTAAACATTTTTTAATGTAATATTGTTTTCTCAGTATCAATTTCGAGTATTGAGAAATTCAATTTGCGAAATATAATTTCAACATCTTGCTCTGCTCCTTTTTTTCGGTCAAAGTGAATTTTACCGTAACATAACTGATATTCTTAATTAAGGATACGGTTGGGTGTCACCAGTTACCTCATCACCAATTAGCGTCTAATCATCATTAAGCTAATTAATAGTTAGCAGCGCTGTGTGTCTATGGTATTATGATGGCGGATAAATAAAAGTTTATGGTAATTGACATTTTATTGAGTGTTGATCTTGTTACACTCGAAGTGGCAGCTCTGGTTGTACCTGATGGAGCCCAGAATGTAGCAGTGCTTATTTGACAAACATTTCTGAATAACAAAAAAAGAGTCAAAAGCTTTCGCCTGAGACCCTGACGCTATCCAGCGAATGGACATCAGAGCAGTCGATTGGAGTACCTGAAGTTGGGTGTCGTTTGACTCCGATCGGAGTATTTGTACTCCGATTTGGCAAAACGTACTCCTGTACTACTCCCTTCTAATATGTACTCCGATTTTTCTTTTCTATTTTTTAAATTTCTTTTTTAAATTTATTATCGTATTTTATAAATTTTGATGCTGCTCGGAACCTTGATTTCAGGGAAGCCACAAGCCACACTTTACAGCCCGTGCCACAGCAGGATCCCCGGATAACTTACTGGAGCAAGGAATTCCCCCAGAACGCACACCTCTACTTCCATCATTATGGATTGAACATTCGTTATTATGGACAGATCCCAAGTATTTCCTTTCAAGATCACATGTTGTTATTTGCACTACTACTGGTTTAAGAACCTTGTTTGAAGGCCCAGTAGCTTGCTAATTCACCTCGTTATAGATACCAATATAATCGAGGAAACTCCAGACAGGAACTACTTCTCTTAATCGTAGCATCCTCATCTTTCTCAATCGTAATCGTTAGATAAAATATATTATAAAATGTAATTTTCAATGCCCCAACTTTTTATTTGCCATATCATATATCTTTCTCATCTTTTTCAATATTGATCTTTAGATAAAATGCAAAATTTAATTTTCAAATACTCAATTTTCAGTTAACTATGTCAGATATCTTTTGATAAATTTTATGTCGTAGTAGTCTATAGTTGGTATTTTTGGAAAGTACCTGTAGAAGGAGCAAATAGATGTTTTACTATCTATCTATGTTTAGTAACAGACTCACATTTGCTAGTCCTGATCCCCCTCAGACTGAACAGACGTGACTACTATGTACCCACTCTGACAATTAATACAATATTACAAAAATAACACAGTACATGTAAATAAATCATCTCGCGAAATATCGAACAGTCATCAGTTAAGTGTCTTTGTGAAAACTAGTACAATTACCTGATTTGGAACAATCACATAGTATCACCAAAAGCTTAGTTATGAAAATAAAAGACAATTTATTAATGAAATAATTTGCTCATCTAAACCATGATAGACACTTATAAAGTCACACAGTTAAAAGGTTTATAATGACCGAATATAAGACATTTGTTTTTCCAGAAAAGAATTGAGAGGTGAAAAAGCAGATTGGAGGTATCAACGAGACGACAGTGTAGCTCTCTGCCCCTTTTTAGTTTTCGATTTTCGAGCTGGCCGGATGGTTGTCTAGTGAGTGCAGGAAAGTTGAAGTTTTTGGTTGTGAAAAATCTTAAAAACTACTTTACAAAGTGACAAGTATTAAAGTGACAAGTATTGAAAATTAAAAAGACTAAACGTATAAACGATTAAAGAGAAGAAAAGTAAGGGATCGGACGGGAAACTGAACATAACACGAATGAGTAGAAAAAGAAATACAACTCAAGGACGACCTCGTGTCGGATGCGTTAAATCCGTAATGATCTGGATTCCTTGCTAAAGATTGCAAAGCTAAGTATATATTTTTTTAATTTTCTTTGCCAAATAGTTCCATTGTTGCTGAAATTTTGTTGCGGCTGGTTGGTTAACTTTTCTTTAATTTTTTTTAAGTTAAGGCGGTATTAGTTTTTTTTTTAATTTCCCCTATAGCATAAGTATGATGATTATGAGTTTATAACGTTTCGGAATAGTGAGTTTTTTTTTAGTGCTTATCTAGGTGTTAATTATTAGTTACTGGTTTCGTGATCTAACCATCAACAATCAAATGGCGCCCAAACGACCTTTGCAGGTACCCCAGAAACCTACCCCGTCTCCTGAGCTAGCTAACTGATATGCTTTGGAGCACATAACAAGTTGGTAATTAGTAGATACTAAGTGAAGTAATTTTGGATACGTGTGAAGTGACTGAAATAAATTTAAAATTTGCTAGTGGTAGAATCCCGGATTGTGGAAAGTGACGACTATAAAGGCAAAGGAAAGCAAAGTCTTTAAAATATTTGTATCTAATTTTTTATTACGTAAGATGAGGCGCCTTGTCCTAGCTCAACATCAATTAAAATTTAATTAATTGAAATTTTGCTATGGCCTGGCAATTAGTCGCATTTGAATCCAATTGAGAATTACTGGGCATACTTAAAATTAAGAGTTTGTAGCAACCCCAAAGAAAATATAAGTAACATTTGGAATAATGAAATAAATTTTCGAGCCATGATAAGTATAAAACACAAAATGATGCAAAGAATTAATGAAGTTATTACAGTAGAAGGAGATTTAAGGAAGTTTTGAAAAAGTTATGATTAACGCAAATGTCAAATAAATCACATATGAACTTGAACTCGACTTGTTGTGATCAAAACACATTTTTTCACCTAGAAAGAAACTTTCTATTCATGTGGACATTTTTCAAGTGTTTTTCGAAGTGAATTTCACTTCAAAATTTAATTCAATTTATATCATTAATCGCAAAATCAATTGTTTTCTTATAAAAACTATTTTAAAGCTCTAGAGCGTACGCATTATTTGAGAAGTTCATTCTTTTTCTCTGTGCATCACATATTGTAGAACACTGTAATCATAATGAAATAGCTTTTGGCAGCAAAATAGGTTGCATTATTATTTTTAAGTACATTGCACGCTAAACACAATTTAAAAAGTTGTAACAGAATTAGTTGCAGATATAAAGAACAAACTTAGAGAAATAAATTTACATAGTCAACAAATTTGTCTTCGTTGACTTAACATTTTTTCTTACAAAAAAAACTCTACGACCCTCCGCTCAAGAAGAATGTCAAAAAAAGAGGAAATTATACGTTGACGCTGGTGTTAGTGTGAGTACAGAAGATCTTGCAGCTCAGCCAAGAACATCCACTGATGGTGAAACGACATGTATGAAGCAACGAACATTTCAAGGATCATATTTCGATTATTCCTCCGATGATACCGATTAGTATTGCTTCCATGTTAAATTACAATTATTTGAGTTTTCTTAAAATTGATGTTTTTTATTAACTTTTATTATTTTTTAGTGAAATCCAAAAAAACAATAATGGTTTTTTAAATTTAAAGATTTCTAGTTAATTCCCACAATCATCTGTCCGAAATCACCCCGTTTTAACACTTTACAATAAATTGAATATTTCATTCCTTTCTTCCAATATTTAATATGGACAAGACTTCTATTAAAATAGTTTTATAGACCACCAGCCCTCACCAGAAAAATGTCCCCATTCCCAAGTTTCTAACTGAACTCTAACGTGTACAAATTTCTATTCGAAGTTCAAAACTGTCCGAAATCACACCGTTGTGTATAAAATATTGGATTTCAATCCGATATCAAAAATTAAATTAAAAGGTCCATAAAGTCAAATTAAAAGGTCCATAAAGTCAAATTAAAAATCAAATGGGCATAGAAAGTTGCATATTCGCACCTGGAGTTAAATCCAAGTAATCAAATAGGAATATGCAACTATCAGTATTAACGCAAGTGAAATTCGGTAAATAAATCCTATGCCCAAGGTAATAAAATTCTACAATGTTGCGCATTCCCGCTGGGATTTCACCACAGCAAACAAATAGGAATGCGCAACCTGATATTATTGGTAGATCGGGTAAAATATTAAGATCTGGTAATGCTTTCGAACTTTGCAGTGTTCTAAAGAAACTCAACATGTAAGGGAGTTAGTCTATTTCCAGAGATCAGAACGAAAAAAATATATATATATATATACAATTTCAAAACGTCATAGCGGCCCTTTTTTCGATTGCTACCAAAATTGACATTTGTGTTTAGTATTGTTAATGGAAAGTTACACAGAGTAGCACAGTGTGTAGAAATTGTTAAAATTTATTACAAAAATAATGAATCTATTGGGGCTATGTTTTGCGAAATACGTAAAATTTATGGTCAACATAATCGATCTACATAGTTTACTATTCGTCATTTAATCCAAAACCGCGAGTCAAATGGTAGTGTTTATCAAGTTAAAAATCGAACTCGTCCAAAAACGTAGACGTATTGCTGAAAACATAGATGCTGTGAACCAGAGTGTGAATGAAAATCCAGAACATTCAATCACACCTCGTTCTCAAGAACTTGGATTTTCTTATGGCACTAAGTGGAATATTCTTCATAAAGACTTGCATTTTAAGGCGTATAAAATGCAGTTGACGCAAGAATCTAAATAAAAATGATCAATTATTGCGTAGAAATTTCGCAAATTGGGCTTTAGAACAACTTGAAAATGATCCATTACTTCATGAAAGAATCATCCACAGCTATGAAGCTCATTTTTAGTTAAGTATCTTCGTACATAAGCAAAATTGTCACATTTGGATTTATTGAAAGATTTATTGAGAGAAAAGTTCAGTGACCGTGTAATCTCAAGAAACGCCGATGTGACTTGGCCACTAAAATTATGCGATATAATTCAATTGGACTTTTCTCCCTAGGGTTATGTAAAATCATTGGTTTACTCCAATAAACCACAAACATTGGATGACCTTAAAAGCAACGTTATTCGTGCCATTGGTGAAATAAGTGCTGATTTATGTGGAGAAGTGACCAAAAATTGTTCTTCCAGAATTTGTAAAAAAAATCCGGAGGCAATCATTTACATGAAATTATTTTTAAACAAAAATGTTATGAACTAATGTCTAAAATAAAAAAATCTCATTGCTGTAATGTTATACACAGTAATTTTGTTACGGTGCGAGAATTGTGTTAAGGCCACAACAAAAACACACCCAATTTCGTTATTCCTTTTATTTGTTAGCGTTCGTACAACACGGCTAACTTAACTAGTTTTGTAACAATGAAAACACAATTAACTAATTTAGTTAAATATGAACACAACTAACTAGTTTTAATCGAAATAGAACACCGCTAATTAGCTTAATCGAAAAAGCACCTCTTTAGAGACCACTGTTTCCCTCGCCAGAAAGCTCACTAATGCCAATACCGGCACCAGCCGCTCGTGAGAATCCCAAAACCGACTTCTCTTAACCTACCATCGCGTAGCCCTATCCCTGTTTCCAGGACAACGGTGGAGTGTCTCCGGTAAGTTTCATTTCTCCTTTTTTTGTTTAAATTGTGGCTTAGTGGTGAACTACTGGTTTTGTTTTTATTACAAGTGGCGCTCTGGTGGTTTCGGGGGACATTTTGTATCTCCCGTTCCCGGTGCCACGTTTTACGCCTCGGGTTTCCCGCTCGTTGGACCCGACACCGCTGAGTTCGAGTGGAGGAGATGTCCCGTCGGTCACGTGGGATAGTGACGAGTCCTGCTGGGACTAAAACTGCGTCCCTCCTTTCACCACCCGGAAGAGGCAAAAACGAAATATGTGTGTAATGGATTAAATATGTATATGTTTAAAAGAAACATGTCTGGAGTTTTATAATTTGTGTTTTGGCTGTATTACCCAATTGTTTGTTTTAATTTTGGGTCTCCCTTAATTTTTGTGGGTGCGGTTTTTGTTTCGTCGTTGTTAGTTTCGAAAGAAAATTTGTTTGTTCTGTCTCATTCAGCGTTGGAGACTCTTAGCAGCGGTGCAGCGTAGATGTTGGCGGGCGGATGTTAAGGTGCTAATTGATTCTCCTCTCCCTTTACTACTAATTTGTTTTTAAAATAATTAAAATGTTAGATGCGCTCCCACGCACCATTAAGTTACAATGCATGCCAAAGATAAGCGTTATCGCACATTTGGGATGCAATGTAGCTTAATGGTGGGTGGGAGTGCATCTAACAGTACGAGTCGGACCTTCCAGATGTGGAACCAGTGGTATCGTACTTAGGTGAGCGCAACTCATTCAGCGAGCGAGGTGTTAATACGGACGAGGACGGACGTCACCTGGAAACTCTCATCGAGGAGATAAAATCCAGAAAGCAACAAATGAGGGAGAAAAACACAACCACGCAGAAGGGTACGAACGGCGAAAACTGAGAAGGTTCAGAGTGTTTTGCTGAAGGGACTGGACCTGGAAACTGAACCAACCTCTTGTCTGAACTCAAGGGCTTTGAAACAGAAAATCTAAAATTCATAGCAGTAAAAAGATTTTCCACGGCAGCTTCGAGGACTAGTCAGAGGCAACTTCCGATCTTCCTCGTACAACTTTCACCCATGAGGAAGTTGGATAATTCAAAAAGTTTTAAGTACAATTATCACGTCATAACATGGGAAAAATTAAATAAAAGAGACAATGTATTGCAATGCATGCGTTGTTAAAGATTCGGGCACGCCGCAGCTAACTGCAATATGGAGTTTAGGTGCGTAAAGTGCGAGAAGAATCACAAACCGGGTGAATGTCATCTTGGAAAGGAGAGAGTTGAGGATCAGAGCAAAGTTTTCTGTGTGCTCTGCAGAAATTATTGTCATCCTGCTAACTATAGGGGATGTCCCAAATATGAAGAGTTAAAAAAGAACATTAAGAGCTCGAAAACAGCAGATAGAAGAAGAGAAGCGGCAAAAATGCCGCATGTTCCAAAATTTCGCGGCGCCCAATGTGTCATTCGCCCAAATGGCATCAGGAGAAGGGCAAAACACGAAAGAGCAACCCAGAGGGTAAAGCAGTCCTCTTGTCTATTCAAGGGCAGATTGTTCAGCTCCAAAAACAGTTAAATGAGGTGACAAGCAGAATAGATATAATTTATTCGAAGCTGTTTTCTAAACTCAGTGTTGTGTAAGTCGTAAGAACGTAAATTCTCTCGTGAGGGTGGAGAAAAGGACGAATTTGCTCCACCTTTTGCAACTCGAAAATCCTGATATCGTCAGTGTAGCTGTGACATGACGTAACTGATATTTTCACGATTTTGAGTTTTTGATGTCATTGTGATGGCTATGAGAAGCCGTATCAGAATCATTATGTTACTCATGTCATTTTCTGTCATTTCAAGGAGAAACGCGCCAAGATTCAGAAGACGTATCTGCTAGCGACGAAAAAAGTTTGGTGAGAAGACGTATCTACCACAGAAATGTACTGTCTCGTATTTATGTAACCAGTGTCACTCAAATTAATTTAGAAAGAAACGTAGAAAGAAGATAGTGGATAAAACTAGAGCAATAGACTTGATTAGATCACGAACTTGTAAGGAATATAGATTAGTCTAAAATCTAGACAGTACCTAAAATATTGTTTAACTTTTAATCTGTACGTAAGTTACCGAGTTCGTTATTGATAGTTTTTGCCAAACCTGTACATTACTTTTTGTTAGTAGTTGTATCACTAGGTCCGAATGTTCCCAAGATCGAATATTGTAAATATTGTATTTGTTCTTCTTGAATAAATGGTCGGAGAGATCGGACGTGCTTTCCTTGAGAGCAAGTGTTCCTCTTACAAACTGGAGTTAGCATTTTTATGAAAATTAAGATAAAAGTTAAGATAAACTTAAAAAACCACAACTGGGCGAATAAGTTTCTTTGGCGAAATATTGGACCCCAAAGTTTTTTGGCGCAGCCGGTAGCTGAATTCAAAGCAAGTGAATTCAGTGTAACCTAAAGGGGGTCAGTGTCTAATGCAGAAGTTCGAATCCTTGTCTTCAACCCAACCTATAAAGGATAGAATCCTTCAGCCTGGAGAACTCCAGCCCGGTGTGGAGCAGCAGCAGCAACTTCGTTGGAGCAATGTCCATTAAAGTAGCGATAAAAGAGCTTTAGACAAGCGACATTACGTCTGTGCTCCAAGGAATCGATTTTAGAAGTAAATGCCTCATCGTCAATGAACTTGAAAGCATTTTTTTTTACTTTTTCCAACGTGGAAAACAACGCAGTACGTCCTACCCCTGCCCCGATATGCGAACTAAATTCCAGTCTGAGTCTCTGATATGAGCCTTGTATATGAGTGTTAGGTCGTATGCGGTAAAGTATTTCTTGCAACGATACAGGAAACCCAGACACTTCATCGCATTCTTTGCAATAGCAAAGATGTTCGTCTAACTAAGATTGTTGGATACTTGAACCCACAAGATGTTCCAGTTAGGAGAATTTGAAATGCTCACTCCATTGACGAAGAGAGGTGGAGGGAGATTTGGAGTTCATTTAAGATTCGTTCAAGGGAATTCAGACAGCTTTAGGTTTTGGGTGTGCAGTGTATCCCATGAACATTGTATGTAGTATTAGAGCGCTGTGAGAGCGCTGGGTTTGCATTAACTTGCCTGTTCGATAACCAGTCAGTCTCTCTTTGAACGTCGCTGCCGTCAGCCTCTAAAGTCTGTATTTTAGCATTAAGAGTTATGAAATAAATGATCTAGATTAGATGTTGGGAGTTTGAATACTACAGGATGCATTGAACTCAACGCGATTCCCCCTGCCACAGACAAGAATTCTAATAATGTCGTCGTTAAGAGATCCAGTTAAGCGTGTTCGATTGTTATCAGTGGCATTACTGCGATCGTATTGAAAGTAAGAGATAAAAGGTCATTAATGAAGAGCAGAAAGAAAGTGGGCGAAAATCAGAACCCTGGGGAACGCATTGATGTTGCAAGCGTTAGAGATGATACCGTCCAAAGTAACGCACATGAAGCGGTCAGAAAGGAAACTTCCAATGCATGTAAAAAGACAAGGGTGAAGACCAAATGCTGGGAGTACGAAACAAAGTTACGTGCTTCCACCCCCTGACTCGAGGGCCTCGAAACAACCAAAAGCAAGTCAATCATATGGAAAAGTTTTGGGCAATGATTTTTGGGATGCATACTAATGTTATGTTCGATGGTATCGGAAGAAATCTGATACCCAATAGTTAAACCATAAAAACCAAATCAAAATCAAACGGGCATACAAAGTTGCATATTCCCGCTTTGATTTAAATCCAAGCAAGCACATAGAAATATGCAACTATCAGCATAAATGCAAGTAAAAATTCAGTAAATAAATCCTATGCCCAGTGACAAATAAGGTAATAAAATCCTACATTGTTGCGCATTCCCACTGGGGATTGAATCCCACTAAATCCAGGATCCTGACGTTGCCCAGCGAAAAACAGTGAGTTCGTTTTCAGAGTCAGTTTTTGGAAGTCAATTTGGACCGATCGTCGATATAGTGTGAGATTTAAGTAAGTAAATACGGAATTTCCAATAATGCCTAGTAGAATAATTTATGGCTAGGTAAGAGAATGGGCGCCAGACATATGAAAATATCACTGTCGGCCCAATAAGATCATAGAACTGACCTCCTCGAACATGTCTCGTCGAAACAGGTCGCCAATAAGATCGTATAGGG
>QYTT01090112.1:3265-13439 GCA_006980735.1 Dasypogon diadema
TTTATGATATGAACATTTTGAATTCAAAGCAATTACCTATAACTTGGAAGAGTTACCAAGAACAGGACGCCCAGTTGAATACAATGGAACCTCCTTAAATTATTGGTCATACCTGATCAGTTAATAATTCTTGAGGATCTGTGGAAATTGGGAAGAATACATTTTTATATTCAATCAATCAATCAAGATTGATATAAAACCCAGACTAGGATATAATACCCAGGTTACATGCAGATATGATTTGAAAACAATACTAATTAAACATGAAGCATAACTAACACTGTATTATCTGCCTTAAACAAAATGTTTAACCGGTTGGCAACGAATTAATCACATCAAGTATCGATACTATTGGGTGCCGAAGTAATATTGGTTGCCTTACCCTCTATTATTGTGACATATATCATAATTATATCTTAATGTCTAATGCTTAGTGGAATCCGTTTACCTTATACAAAAACTAAATAAAATCCTGCCCATGTGCATTCAGTAATAGCCAATTGCTGCTGCTGATACCAAGCCCAAGCGATTGTGAAGTAATTTTTACAAATGTACTGACTATCAACCTCAGTATTTGACTTTATGAGATTTAATAATGGTAAATGGAACGAGGGCGCTAAGGTAATAATCCTTCTAGACCGGTACAAGGATATGAATTGAATTCAATTGCGCTGCCAATCAGATTACACATGCACTTTCCCAACAGAAAGTTTATTGATACACTTCGGATTTATATATCTTCTTGACGTATTTATATATGAGGTGCATAAATGTGACCCTAAAAATAGGACGAATATCCCGATTCACTGCTGCTATAAATCAGGAACATGGTGTTCTACATTAAAAGGCCTCATCTCGAATAAAAACTGAAAGTGCGCCAACCACTTAAAATTGATCTGTGACCCAACTATCTTCCTTTTGTGCACACCGCCGCCAAGTCGAATATTCCATCTGTCGAGAAGCACTTAACCACAAGTTCACATTTGAACCCGGACGGGATGTGCAGCATCCATTTCTCGCCGGTTCGGCTGATGGAGGAACTAATGGACTCTAACGCATTAAATTCCTTCTGGATTTGGAGAGGATGGAAGAATTTTTTGGGGGAGAACATCGTCAAAAGTGATGAAGGCTCATAAATTCGGTGGATATGAAAATTGGTGGAACATTGGCCTTTTCATCGCTAGTGCAATATAAATGGGTATGTTTGGATTGTTCGATGAATGTCAAGTACAGTGGGGAAAGCACTTAGACGTCTGTGATGCATTTCATTATCACCGTGGCGCTAACACAAACTAAACTATAACGAATTTGGGTAATTCGCTCTCATGGTGGATGAATACTTAAATATTACAACCCCACCTTCAATTTGAATCACCTTCTTCCATAGAAATGCATTAGAGGGTCGTGCAAAGAGCAAATAACAATAAAAAGGAGACTGCTATTCACACGCATCCAAAGCGCACTGCACCATTTGTTTTCCAATAGACCAACAACAGTCGCATCACTATTCAGGGTCCCATCAATATTTTCCGAATGAATATTTCTCTTTGATGAAAAGCCACCGAAAATTGAACAGACGGAAAAATATTTCACGAACGCATTTGTTCCATTAGGTGAGTAAGTGCAGCAGGGTTTACCCCTGTTCGGCTGATTGTGGAAGCAGAGCAAAGCCATCCGTTGGAATTCCATTTTTAGAATATATAACTGCAGTAAAAATAGACAATTTCTTCCAAAACACAAACCCATTCTGACAAAACAGACGTCGTTCGTCTTTGGCACATCAAAATTTTTTCGGGATTGATTTATGCAGGCATGCTGGAGAGTATTATGTCACTCAGAGCTAATTGATGGGCATTTTCGAAAATAATTCTATTAAGGTCGTTGGTGGAGTCGATTAAGCTCAGTTTTTATCCATAGAGAAGGTATTGCATTAGCAGATTGTTCATTTTGTCTATTTTGTTTTTAGTACTTACCTGGAGTTTTATATTTTGTACTTTTTATCATGTTTGGTTGCATTTTTAAATTTAGTTCAGCTTAGGGCAACTTTTTAAAGACTAGCAGAAGGAACCATTCAACTTAGAAATCGGAAGAGAAATGATAGCTGTCTAGAAAAACTCTTATAAGACATTTCTGGGAATTTTTAACAAAAATATCCTTTTTGCTTGTGACAAAAATTCTGCCGTTCTCTTCTATTTAGAGGTTTTGACTTTAGTAGGTCATGTTTCTTTTCACTACTGAACTCATCAAAATATATTAGCATTTTTATTATTGTTATAAACTTGCTTTGAAAAAAATTCAATCGCGTACTAAACGTTAGTAAAATTAATTATTGAGTTTATTTCAAAAATGCATCTTGTTATCATAAATATCACCTCATTTCAATAATAAAAGTAAATCCATCGTAGAAACCTCATAATTCGTCTTCAAAAGTATTCTCGCCGACAGTCTACTGTGCAGGTCTACTGTCCAGAAGGTTACTTTCGTTCGCTGTGAAACCATTAATGGCCTAAATCCCCAGTACACCTGCCTTTCTAATCCCCCACAACGTGTCATAAATAAGAAAAATAATTTCGAAAGGAAAAAAATTAAAATTTTCCGCCACACTTGACAACCGTCGCTGTTGCATATGTCCACGAATTGTTACACTACAACCGGGACGAAAGGAATTGGAAGTCCTCAAATTGTAATAACTAAAGCACGTGTCCAGAATCATCTCCTGAGGAGTTCGGACGAGATCGAGTCTATCATTTATACTGTTTACAGTTATTTTGATCAATGAACTTCCCAGGCTGTGAGTGAGTGCAAAAGTTCTAGGGTTTGATGGATGGCCCATCATCGACTCCAGACGATGGTAGCCACCCCTTCCGTTAATTTTTCGGGATTGCTTGCCAGCCACTTGCTCGTCCCATTGTATTCCCAGTCGGCCCTTTCCATCTGCAAAGTACAAGAAACATCAAGTCATTATTGACTCTCCCTCCACCGTAGAACTGGACTGTTGTTGGTTTGACTGTTGGTTCCCTTCTGGCGTTGGTGGCGCATGCTGAGGATGCTCACCGGGAACGTTTAAGGAAGTTAGAAATTTACCCAAATTGCTACAATTGTTGGGCCACGTGCCAGCCACATATTGGCATGCGCATCGCACGTGACATCTATGAATTGACAATGACCGAAGCGTTCACTTTTTTACCGCGAACGATGTGACTTTTTCAGTGACATTACAGCGGGAAACCACTGACTCAACACTTCACAAATCGTTGCGGGGCGCTTTGGGTGGGCGATAATTTTTTATCAATTTTCCGGCTATCGGAAAATATCTTGAGGGCGTTTTGATGGTGGTGAAAATAATTACGTAATTTTGGTTAATGTTTCCTTTATGGGTGGAAAAAGGGTGGATTTTGTGCAAACGAAAATCGGAATTTTTTTCTGTTTGATCGAAAATATTCTCTGCAACTGCAGCCACAGTGTCCAATATACTTTTTTCTATTCTATCATATCTCAAAAAGCTTTTGATCAAAGGTATTGTTTTTAAGCGCGGACACTTTTTATACATTTCCAACTCCTGTACCGTCTCGCAATTCCACCATATTAACTCTGAACAATGAAAAGGCCGAGCAAAATCGAAACCTATTTAAATTATAATGTCGAAACATAAATAAAAAGAACAAAATCTGGCAAGCGTTCAAATTGCACCCTTATTTAATGCTATTACGACAACCCCAGTGCATCCCGTAAAAGCATTATTCTGTAGATGTACCTATAACGTTAAGTGAATTTCCAGCAACCCCTACGCACTTAGACCTAAAGTGGAGCCCTGCAACGTACTTTTTGCGTAAAATCCCAAAAGGCGTCCCCCATACCTTCCAATAAATCCGTATGTATATGCTGCATATGTACGGACAGAGGTATATATATGTGCACAAACCAAGCACAAATAGATGATCATCCCTTAATGTACGCTAGGAACTATTTTACAGCAAGCAGCAACCACTCGCCTTATATTTTTCTTTCTCTAATGCTGAGGGTGAAAAATTCCCTTAAAGTAGAGGAAGCCCATTTCAGTATCTTCCAGATTTTCCTTCTGAGGACCTAGAGGATGACTATTACACACTCAAGCTGGAAGCTATTGAATCTACTTAGTGGAACGAATTGCAGGAAGGCGGACTAGGGAGAATAAGGGATGGGGATATAAAGGATCTCTAAGGGCTATGGCGAATAAAAAAGAAAATGGAGGAAATCAACCACATGACGGATTGAAGGAAGACCACTTCAAGGTCTTCCCAGCTTACGTGACTGCGGACAATATGAACGGAGAAATCTGAGTGAGTTGGAAAAACTGATTTTTCCGGTGAAAGAAAGTTTATAGAAAATTTCCACAAATCAGGAAGTTTCCCCCACAGCGCACACAATAGTTCCATAAATTAAGGAAGATGGCTGGGAATTATGATTTGCCAATTTCCATGCGGAGAGGTTGGATTTGTTGATTTACGTTGCGATGGAGTAAGGACTACAGGAATGCAAGGGAATTGTATGGATGCCTGACTTATCGCTCTTCTCACTTTAATCTGTGTGGGGTTAACTGATGTCAGTTGAACGCTTTCGTGAATGTAAATTTTATACGAGAGATGCTGCAATGTGGAGGAGAATTTGATTTGATGGGCGGCTCGGTCCAGGTTGTAAGCTGAATTTTCTTGAAAAAGTGGAAAGTTAGAACAAGAAATTAAATAATTCCTGGGAAACAGAACGTTTCTGTACAAGGAATTAGACTAGAAATTTCATCCGCACAGCAAATATATAATAGACGATAAAATAGCGGCAAACATTTTGCATTAGATCAGTGTTCTAGAGTATCGATACTTTTTGTTGTTGCTATAGAATTGTCGCTATTTAGTCAGGTTCTGCTTGAGCTAGAATGTCTGATATTGTGAGGTAATGAATTCCACTTGCGAAAAGTAGGGCGACCTACAACGCAGAAGCAGTACTTTACTTTTTACTTTTGAACCAAATGTCTAGTTATAACGTGCCCACTAATCCACAGTCGACGTAAGGATATGTAAATCTTGTTTATTGTATTACTGACGTAGTTGCAACAAATGAACGGAGAATTCAGAAGATAACAGTGAACTGTGAAGAAATCGAATCGGTAATTCAGATGCGTCTAGGCTAATTCTGTCAACTGAATTGTTGACATTTAGGACTAACACATTTCCAAGTGGCTAATCATAAATTCTTATGGATCTGGGGTCCTATAAGTTTGCTCAAATAAATGTGGATATCATCGGCATATAAATGAATAGACATGTGTTTGATTATTTTCGGTAGACCAAGGATCGAACCTTGTGGTATACCATATCGAAATCGAGTTTTGCACCTTTATGGCTTGCTGTCTGTTCAAAAAAAAACTTTTGCAAAATTTCACAACAAAAGATGAGAAATTAAAGTGCCTTCGAATCAAACGTCAAAGGGAATTAGGATGGCTAAGTAATTTGTCTTAAGATTTCGATGTGGTAGCGTGGGTGATTTCACTTGTAAAGTTCTAAAAGCTTATTTTGTTTCGCGTATTTTATTGCTTAGTTATACAGGACTTTCAAACATCTTTAGCAATTCCTCAGACACGGAAAGTCTAAATTTCTCCACAATCATGAAACTTCCTAAACAAAACCCAGAATTGTTCTTGTTTCAATTTCTTTGAAAATATTAAAATAACTATCCTTGGGTAGCTTTGAAAACAATTACGCTGTTGTCTTAGATTTACAATAGTTCCCGTCGTATCCTGAAGACAATACCGATAAAGGAGTATGTTCACCATTAATGGAGCTCACTTTTTACAGTTTTGTACATTGAAAGGCATGTTCTTTTCATAAATCACTTGCAGGAAGGTTTTATTCCAAAAACAAAGCGCTCATCTATTTCAGGTGCAACAGATATTTATACGGACGTTACAATAAAAATTTCTTGCTTTGTTTTCTCCAGTGATTCTGAATTCATATTTGGGCCATTTGGACTGCCGCATTTTCTTCATGAAAAATACATTTAGAAAAATGAGTTGGGATGTTTTCTTTTGTTTAGGAATATTCTTTCATAAAAACTTAGAATGACACTTTTGTTTTATTTAGAAGGATATCTTACATTATTGTTCTACTTGTCACGGGGATCGCAGATACGAAGCTGCACAGAATAGTACCCAGTTCTATGGAACATGCAAACAAAGCCTTAGTAAATGAGAGAAATTAAAATGGCAAAAAATAATTTGAAGTCACAAAACTCTCGCCAAAAACAACTATACAACGTAAAAGTGGGAATTTTTGTTGCGTGATAAGAAAACACATACCTGGGCTAGGTACGATGTAGCCGGGCCTTATCAATCACTTGAGGCCACTCTTTCGCGTAATCAGTAATTATACGAGTCATCAAAATAAAAGGCTCCCTGTCTATTAAAACCGCCAAAAGCAGTCAACAGGCGGCTTAATGAGAATTATTACTGGCAAATATTTGCTCGTAGCGATAAGGGAGCCAACATAAAAGCGTCTCTGAATGGCATACCGCCAAAGTGATTTGTGCGACATATTGCTCTTGCAGTGGCGATAGCCGTTTAATAAGGCAGAATAAACTGGGAACCACTTGAACCCCAGAGTCTACTAGGTGTAAGTGGTTTCAACCTGTCTATCACATTTTTACGGTGACCATATGGCACCATGTCATGAATATATATCAACTCAGGCGTGATTTCACCGTACATGAATTCTTCTCAAAATTACTTTTAGATAAAGGGGCTTCATACCTGCTCTCCTTGCCACAGAATTCAGAGCAAACTCAAGAGCTTACAGCTGTTTTCAAAGTGGAATCAAGTTCCGCAGCTCTCACCTGGCTGCAATAACATCTGACTGTAATCATTTGAATCTGATAGCTATCTCTACCACCCCCGTATCTCTAAGTCAACTCTTTGCTGTCAGTCCAGCCCAGCTATAGGGGTCTGTAGATTATTTAGTGCAGGCATACTTCTAGGGACTACCCCAGTCATTAACAGGTTTTGGTCAGAGCGGTGGTCACTGCGATTTCATGGGATGCAACTATTTAATTTTGCCCAGGGCGAAGTAATTCTCTCCCCTCACACGCAAGGATGATTTTGTTTTTGTTGACTTCGAGTTAATGTCGAAATGACATGCATTTCCTGCAGAAAAAGTCAAAGTTCAGCAGGAAAAAGTGTGAATCAATCGAGATGCAGGGAGCAATACCAAAATGCCCATATGCAAGGAGGAAGAAGCCTCACCCAGATCAAGGTGAATCATTTTGACTTAATTTTAGGGAATGGGGTTGTTCGCCTGTTCGATATCACGCAAGTTTTATAGTGCCTCACGCAGTGATGAATAAAAAAGTTTTAGGTGGGTGCAGTTCAAACAATTTTTTTTTCGTCGAGTTTTTTCCGGTTTTATTGGCAGGGTAGATGAGTTTTATGTCTGCACGGAAATTTTATACTCATACTAAAGGAGGAAAAGTTTTTGTTAAAAAAGTTAATAGTAAGAGTTAAAAAATATCTGACCTGGCGAACTATTCCCCTTCAATGAAAAATGTACTATAAAGGTGAAAAGTTGACCAAGATATTTGCCCAAATGTTAAAACAAATTTAAGCTGATGTCCCGACAAACTTTTCACTTTTTCATTGGACTTTTCACAGGATCAGCAGCTCGTTTCAGTAACCATCAAATATAGAAGTTCGTTACTTTGACGTCACTCTCTACTGTTGTGTAACTCTAATATATTCCTATTACATTCATTCTCACTCTATACAATTCATCACATTTTTCTCAATTAGTACATAAAAAAATGAATAAACTTAATTAGTTTCTCAATTGAAATTACAGAAACGAGCTGCAGAATATGCCCCTTGATCTCTTGTGGACGACACCAGAAGCTGTTGCAAAAATGGATGGAGGAGAAGAACTGCAGAAATGTGCTGAATGTTGGAAACCATTGTTTAGGAAATTCATGCAGTCATCTCAATATATCTAAGATAAGTGTTCATTAAAAAAGTAGAGAACGTTCTAACTACAAAGTATTTTCTAGAGTTGTAAGGAGACAATTTGCATGATATTATTTTTTCTGCATTCAGGCCACGCTGTAAACAGATCAAGAGATTAATGTAAAATTGTGAAAGGCCATGAGTGCATGTACTAGTCTCTATTCTTACTTATTCGCTTGCAAATTTCTTTGCGTTCAGAGTCTTGGTTGAGGCAATTCTATTGACGAGAGTTGTACTTGCGAAGAAACCGGGATATGTTACACGGTAAGAATTTTATGTCAAAAGGTGTGGCTTAGTCACGACCTTTGTCAGGTTAAAATTCGTAGTCTCCTTTTTTCTAAAATTTCCTTATAAAATACTAGCGTTCCTATGGTGGTGTGTGTATGCCCAGTTCCATTTGTTCAGAAGAAGAAAGTTGATCAGGGGGCTCTGGAAAAGGGATGAGCAGACATCACTTCTTAAGGATATTTGAGTCGGTGGGAATAAAACACAATAATCTGATTGAACAACGAATTGATGTCTAGCGCCCTCTTTGGCAGGTTAATATGTAGGGAAATCAAATGACATCTTTTTAGGGAACTTTTAAATGAGTTATTAGTGGAAATTCTACTTATATTTTCCATCGCAGATATACGTCTAAATCTCATAAAATCTGTGTCAACGCTTGAAATAATACTTGCAAACAATCGGACGAGCAGGAGATGTATCATGCATTCTACAGGTGCAAAAAAGTGGGAATAATCAGCTTATCCTTTTATTTGCCTTGCTGAAATTTATACTTATAACTATTGCACAAACACGAGCCACCGCAGTCACCATATACCCACCCTCTTGCTGACTTAATATTTCTCGTAAATCACGGCATTCGGCCATAAGGCATAATCTCAGAAAACGCAAATAAGTGATTCATTAAAGATATCCTTCCAATCTGGTTTGCTGATACCAATTCATCTTGCGAGCACTTGGGTTTGCGTGTTTCCTGAATTCGTTTTCCCTCCGCCACAAAACTAAAGACAACTTCGCTTCACTAACTTGGAACTATTTCCCTAATAAATCAAGATTTCTTGGCCAAGAATTACTTTTCGATGGAGATTTAGAGTTCCCTAAGAATTCGCAAGTCTCCGAGAAGAAAACTTCTTTGAGAAAGTGGAAAATTTTTTGTGTTTATCAATTTCTTTTTTGTTGGGAAAATATATCTACATATACTCATTTCTGAATACACTGAATGAGATACATTTTTTGTTTCTCACGCATTCAGGGAGGGAATCATTTTAATAGATTCCAACAAAGGAGTGCACCAAGTTTTCTATGACTTTTTACATTTCCCTGCCCAGATAATATCTGGTGTTTTTTCTTGCGTGGGGGTAAATTTGCACCATCACTGTATGCTGGTTTTGTTGCAACACCCATAGTCAAATCCTTTAAACAACTGTTACTGGTTTCACACTAGGTGTTATTTACTTTTGAACAAGTCATCCAATAACAATTAATCCTTGTTTGCGTATCGTAGGAATAAAAAGCAGCAAGTCTAGTTCTGCATCGAATAGAGACGAATATTTAATGATGAATGATTTATGAATACAATTGGTGAAAGTCATCGAAATTGTATGAGAAGAAGAATGATTTGGAATCTATATAACAATCCCAGTATGCCAAAATAATTATTACAATTTACAAAAAAAAATTATGAGAATTATGTTGAGGATTGATCTTGTTTTCTCTGGGAAACGGATCGGGGAAACTACCGAACCTAATGGTATGTCAGCAATAGTTTGCTAAGAGTCAGATCCGGGAATATTCAGATTGTCTGTGATTCTTATCTCAATTATTTAGTTCCACCTTACTTCTTTTTAGTTTCTAGTCAAGACTGTGCGTTACGATCTTTGGGCTTACTACCCACCTCTAACAAAAAGTTTAAGAAATTTAAATTAAATTTAACATTATTTCGAATCACCAGCACAGCAGGACTAGAGTACGTTAAGGATATCTTCTGTTAGGTTCTCCTGGTACACAAAACTTGGGTCAGAATGTATCGGTATATCGTTTTCCAATACTATTTGTGGCCAAATACTTGGGCATACGGGGGATATTAACTTAATACTCACTTTTGAATATCATCACAGTATCATTAACTGCATTCAGACTTCTAAGAGCTGA